>CAJPEX010005473.1:0-15112 GCA_905338405.1 Notodromas monacha | reverse complement strand
AAAAAAAAGCAAGCCTTCTTTACTGCGAAGTTCGTCACTGTCGAGATGCGCTTATCAGGAAGCTGGTGCGTTGCTGGAAGCACCTTCGAACCTTGTTCAAGAGCACTCGTCGACAGGTACATCGAGTATACCTGGGCGTTAGCAGCAGTGTGTGTGTGTGTGTGTAGGTGTGTTGTTCAAATATGTTCTGTGGACGTATTGATTGGAAATTCTCTTGTTTTGTTTTGAAAATTTTACATAAATAATCCACGCGGTCAATGATGGCATTGTGATTTTTATTTGGAGCATAATTTTGAAATTTAGCGTATTATATGATTTTGCTCTGTATTTTTCAAAATGAGCTATTTCTTCCGTGTTGATCGTACTGTACTTTAAGCTCCCTTCAGACATTTAACCATGGCGAGAACGCTGATTTTTGATGCGAAATAGGGTATCATTTATACTTGAAATTGCAGTCTATCATCCGGTGTCACTCGCAAGTTTTTTTGTTTTTCAAATTGAATCAAGATAAGCCCGGTTAACGTTTCGTGAACTTGGGTGCTCTGAGACTTCGCAGGTAATCTCGAAAGGTCATAAATTGCGAAGTTGGTGATCCAATTCTTCTCCCTGTATCAATCATAGTTTTGAAGTTGGGCGAGCGGAACTTTCAAAAACGTGAGAGGCAGAAAATCATGCTTACAAATCTTTGGAAAGATGTGACCATTGTAAACTAAGAAATATTCAGATTATTGACTGGCGTTGCGCATTTTGGAGTACAGTATTTTCCATGGCGGTAAACCGAGAGGAAAATTTTCTTGGCGATCTTTAGATTTAGCTGAAAAGTATAGAATCGTCGACGAAATTTCACAGGTCTTCCTTGTTGAGAATTTAACGTGCTCGTCTAAGAATCTCATTTTCCTTTTTCATTCAATTCATAGCGATTTTTGTTTAAATTTAGGCGCGTTTGAAGCCCGTGAGAAATCCGGTCTTGATCTGGTTCAAGGTTTTTCTTTTTTTGTTGTCGTTGAAATATTTCATGAAAGAGTGTTGAATTTTGCTCAACGTGGAAAGCGTACACACGCTCTTCTTCAGGCGAAGATCCACATTTAATCAATGCTCATATAAAGGTTGCCCAGAAGTTTGTGAATAACCTTCCAAGAGGGTTCGAGGGTTCGAACGTGCTCGTCCATGAATTGCGGCAAGATGAGGCCCTTCACACGCGCGCGATAGAAAATCTTGGACTTCCTTTCCTGGAATGTTCTTTTTTTTTTTTGCAGGTGTATAGGACCCAAATGAGTCCAATTCCTTCGATTTTGTGAAACAAAAGGCTGATTCACCTGCGTGTGTTGATTCTCGAAGGTCGTGTGGTTTTTCTATATACTTGTTTGCAATTTTTTGAAATAATTCGGAATTCGAAAAGCCTGATCAAATCGTCGAGAAAGAGATTTCCTCGGGGGCGAAACTCCGCATCGATTTTATCTTTGTGAACTTATTGCGTCTGTCAGATAATGTGAATGCTGATTATTGAAGTTTCCAATCTTCTCGAACTCTCGGGAAATTGTTTTGCTGCGTTCTGCGCAGAAGACTTTGCCATAACCTTATTCTCCTCGTGTGCTTTAAGGCCTTTAGAAATCCGCTCTTCGATGAACTTTGAATATGCAATGCGTGATCACGGTTTTGCGAAAGTTCAGCCGAGTGTACATGAATATTTAGATGGTTTGGCATCGACCGACTGGATTTGAACCTTTAGGAAACTACATATTCTCTAGATTGAGGGGTTTATAGTCTGTGTAACATTTTTTGAGAGAGTCAACATGGTTTACGAAATAACGTTGTTTAATTTTGCGACTAATTAGTATCTGTAAGTATACGGGAAAATTCGAGAAAAAAGCCTGCTAATAGTCACATGAGCTATTTGTTTGAGGACGGGTGATGGTCACTATATTGTAACAATTTTAGAAAATGACGTTGCATTTTATTTGATTTTTTTACTAGAATGAATCTGGAAACCTGCTTTTACCAAACCTTTTTAACATTTGGAGATGAACTTTAAAATTCTCTTTGAAATGTCTTCTTCAACGTGTATATGAATAAATTCAATTACAAAATTGATTCTGGTTTGATGAGTCAGAAAATATGCTGGAAAAGCTCCAGTGAAGGCCGGTGTTTATCTTGAAACTGTAAATATTGATCGAAGTGTTTACGCAATAGCTACAATTTCAGAGGTCCATTTCAAATTTACAATTTTTTTCTCATGCATTACTTCCACATACAGTATAATTCTAACCGCAAGAAATTTCATGCTATTGTACTTTTATTCCTGTTTTTTTTTTAAATCTATCTCTCATTTTTCTTTCGCCTTTGCTTCTTTATTCTAGTTCACTCGCTATGCTAGAATGCGATTTTGGCAGCCATTTCGCGTGTCGCGAAAGAAGTTCCTTCTTTTTCTCTCCTGTCGCTCGAATTCTTCTCTTCGCATACCAGATTCTTTTCCGGGCCTCTGACATGAAACTACGCCTGTAAGCTCTCGAGAATAAACCTATCGAAGAGTCAGATGCACAGAATATTCTGGTGAAGCACCACATTATGTGACTATATGCCGTCTGTTGCATTTCATTGCCAGCCGAAGTTCAACAGAAAAAAAATAATTGTTTCTGCATGATGTAGAAAACGTGTTGGTTAAGATATTCAGTGTATCACTCATTCATTTTCTAGAGAGATAACTGAGGGGAAAAATGTATTGGAGGACCAGATATAAATTGACAAATGAAAGCCTGTATTGTAATTGTTGAAGATTTATTTTAGGTTACCAGTGAGTAACATTTTTTAAAATGGAAAATTGATAGGTGCTCGCTTTCTAATATTTTCAGCGTTTTGGCTTGAGTTGACATTTTAATTATTCGCAGCAGCTGGTAGCAATCCGTCGCCACATTTCGGGAACAAATAATGTGGAACCACTAAATTTATTGATTCAAATGCCATATGACCAGCACGCACGTTAAAATAAATTGAATCCAAAGAAGATACGTACTGTCTTACGAGGATATTTGGGACTGGTATATATGAAGGTTTTTTTTCAATTTCGCCTGGCTTCAAAATATTTGTTAACAGGATGCCAGGCAAAATATATTGAATTTTTCGGACGATATCGATTTTTTCCTAAATTTACCTGCTCATAATGTGATAATTAATCAGAAATATTCTAGTAGCGGGCGAATTTAGATTTCACATAACAGATGTACGCACCAGCTATGGTAACTTTGAACCCACGAAATGAATCCTCATGCAAAAATACACTAGAATCACTGGAAGTAGAATGGAACCCCAATCTCAGTTTAATGGATTAACCCTGGGTCATTCAGGAACTTCGAAAGTCCTTTTTTTTTTTGGTCCGTCTTATTCTAAAAATCTTCCGACTAAGTACAGAATTGAATATGAATGTCAGGGTGTAGGATTAGGACGATAAATTCGGGTCTTAGGTATCAATCTCTGTATATACGGTGAAACTGTTGCAAGCAATATTGTTCTGTAATGTAATTTATTGCCTTGTCATACCTGACTGCCCAGAAAAGTTTCCCTCACTTCCTCCTGCAAGCGTTATTATTTTTGAGTAAGAAAAAAAAATCTAGCCTTCACCTTTCTTGGAAGTCTTACGTTATATTATGTATTAGTGCAGGTTCGGGAGAAACTCGAAACATCGATCGTTGATATGCAAGTGAATGATGGGAAAGGAAATCTTGGCAACTTGGTGCACCAGTTGCCGGTGAGATTTCAATTATGCACGAGCAGGTATTTTATTCACGTACTTCGGCTTCATTTGCCCCGCATGTGCGTGAAGTTGCAGGCCTTGGGAGGAGAACAGAAATCTCTGGCTGGAATTTTAGATGCCCCGGGGGATTCTAGCGAATACCGCCAGCACCGAGGGTTGCGGGGTTAAGATGGAAATACCGTCGCAATATTCAATTTGAATGCGAGTGAATGTACCTATAGGCCTGATTGGATCAAGATGTTTGCATGCAACTTGAATTTGGGGCGGAGGGTAACTCGATTACATTTTTTTGGTGACTGATTTTGCAAGTACCGTATCTCGCTTTGTGCTCTTTTCAGGCCCTCTTTGTACATGTACCAGAGTATTATGAAAACTTTTTGGCTTGAAAACCTAATGCTAGATTTTTTAAAAATTGTAAATGCTAATGATGAGCTGATTTCAAGATCACCGATATTTTTTCTTGTCTTCCAAGGTTTTTTTGTTGGTTTAGTGGAGCACATTTCAAGGGATCCTCAAAAATAAGGATCATTGAATGTAGTAAAGTCGAACCCTGAGGTACCAGAAAAAAATCCGATTTTATTAGGGAGTTTCCACTTCGGGAATCAATCATTTTTGTCGGGGATAATTACGAATCAAAGGAAATTGAAATTTTTGATCTTGTGAGTCCTAAACTGCTTTTGAAATGAGGAACGGATGACGAACTTGGAGGCAAGGAATCAATTTCCCAATTTAGCATTCACTTCCTTTTGAAAAGCATCAATTTACTTTTTTATTTTTTATTTCCTGAATCCCAGAAATAATAGCTAAAAAGCCCCTAGAAATTTGAAATTATAGGGGTTTTAGGGGGGTTTGGCAAGTTTATAACTCAGGAAAATTCAAGTAGGGAATGTAAAAAAAATTTTCATAACGAGGTTTGAGTCATCAATTGAGGTCCAACTACAATACAGGTGTTTTCTTCCACGCAAAAATTGCACAAAACATCGCCAAAATTTAGAGATTGGGTCAGGAAGAGCTTCAACACCCGAAATGATGGCGGCGGACCATGTCTTTTCAAAATTAGGCAATTCGTCGCTACAAAAAATAATGCAATGCTGTTCATTTTCCAGGACTTCTGGAAATATCAACTAACTGTATTGTATTCAGAATACTTTTGAGATAGTATATTTTGTACTTAGCACTTTTAAGCATTCAGTCTTAAGACAAATGAAGATATATCATGTTTGAGTAATGCACTAGCTGATTCTGAGAATTTTTTCGTCATCTAAAATACGTAGCATATGCTGTTAAGGTTATACATTTTAATACGACAACGCGTTTCACGACGAGTTACACAATTTTTCAACAACTGAAAGATTTAAAATTATAATTTTTTTAATAAAAAAGGTTGAATAACCGTGACTTCACTTTCAGGAGTCAGAGGACGTTATTCCACAGTTGATATTTTGCGTGCGAATCGTGATTTATTCTGGACAGCTGACGCAAACATGTCATGGTGATGTCTAAAGTACAGTATCAATGTCATCCCTGTTCTGTCATCTGGTTCGCAATATTTAACACGCTTAAACCTTCCACTGATCAAACATTTAATTTTCAGCCCCTTGCTTCTGGTTAAAGCTTTCGTTTCAGCGATATAGCAAGGTCCGGAGCTAAATCTACTTTGGCACAGACCTTTTCCTGGCTGATAAAAAGCCACAGAGCGGAAAGACCGATTCGCGATTTATTTTTTTTTGCCTCGTGTGTATAAGTCCAGGAGGGGGGGCAGGTTTTGCAGCGGGTTCGATCCGCGATTTAATCTGGAGAGCCCCTCGTCGACACGACCGGGTTTTTGGGCTGGATCCATTCGGATGAAACTGATACGAATATGGGTTCCACCTTCCGCCTTATGTCGCCAGTGATCGTGGAAAGAGCCAAAAGGAATGTCGGGAAAGGCTTCAATTATCGTCACACTTGAACTTTTGGTCAAGTGTATGGCATGCTGTGAGACGCTTAATGATCCTTGAGGCTGATTTGCATTTGCTATTTCCAGACGACGAGTGTGGAACTAGTTGAACTCAATCGAGGCGTCAAGTATTTCCCGTCTCCATGAATATGGATTTGGCGGGTGTCATGCGCAAAATTATTTGATAAATTTTCGATTATGATGGAGAACTAATGTAAATGGGTTGCTGATTTACGAGGAAAGAAAATGTTTCAAATATGAATAAAATGAATGGCCGGAAAATCGTTGGCCGATTTCTGAATGGAAAATACGTACGAGAAATGCGTGATTTACCGCACAAAATAATGAGTATCGAAATCAAATTCATTAGTATTTCATCCTCATAGTTACAGTTGTTCAAAATATTACCTCTAACAAAAACTGGTGCTGTACTTTCACGGGATAAGGTTTATTTCTGGATTCATATGCAAAATCTCTCCCAGATACCCTCGGCTTTTCCTTGACTCCCGATCAATTACCCAACAGAAAGTTTATCCATTTGCTGGATGAGTTATATTTCAGGGGTTTCAGTTTTTCAGAATTTCATTTAAAAATTCATTTATACTGTTTATAACGAAGAGAAATATTCCGTTGGACGAAGAATTCAGCTCTCCTGTCCCAATCCTTTGCACGTCAGCAGTTGTAGGGAAAACTCTGCAATAATCTTCTGCTGTTTTCTGATTTTGAGAAAGTCTTTTAGAGGAGAAAATTCAGCTTTTTTTCGTTTTCAAGTCGGGTTATTTGAACGAGTTCTTTTTTTTAAAGCAGCAGCAGAAATATTTCTCCTTTGAGATTGTAGTGATAATTTCTGCGACGAATTGTTTGACCGGGAGTTTCGATTTCCCTAGAGTGACGTGGAGATCATTCGACGAGCTGTATCCTTCTCAACATCCAGTTTTTCTCTCCATGCAAAAAAACAAAAACAAAAATAAAATCAGCTTCATCGGGAAGACGAAGCTAGAGAGCGTGAATGAACTTTTGGGGAATCCCTGGCGTGCACTTGTGTTATAGTTACGAGATCGCATCTCTGCGACGTTTTTTCAATCCCGGTTGACCATTTCCCGCAATACTCCGATGGGTCAGTTCTTGGAAATTGTGGCAGGAAAAATGTATCCCCAGGGACTATTTGCCCCCACCCTTTCTTGTTAAATAAAATGTGAGGATTCGCATTCCCAACGTAGGTGCTTATCATGTGGGCACGACGAAAGGCGTTTTTTTTAAAGTGAAGTTACCCTGTTTGGGATGGGGATGGGATCCAACAGCGAAGAAAGGCAAAAATAACCCTATGGCGAAACACGTGCGTGAAGACGAGGATCCGACTTGACAATTTTCAAGAGGCAAAAGCTGCAGAGTTTGCAACTATTTCCCCTTGCATACGTGAAATAGAAAGATGTCTCTCCGTGTTGTCGAGTGATTCTCTTTTTGCGTGCTGAGATTTTTTATATTATATTTTGTGCAGCTAATGCAGCCTCAAATCCGTCTATATTGACGGGAATTTTCCCTCGTTAATTCGTTATTTTCAGCGAATCAGCTTGCGCAGGGTTCTGCAGAAAAAACTTTGAAAAACGAGGCAAGGGAGTTTAATATTTTACAGTAAAATCTCATTACAACGAAGCTATCGGAATAACCAGTAGAATAGCTTCGCTGTAACGAAGAATTCATTACCATGTATAGTACCTCATTTAAAATTGTAGCTATTGGACAGGGACCGAAAAAATCTCCTCATTATTAATTCTTAGCGATTATTCGGTATTACGAGATTCGTTGTAACAAAACTCTAGTGTAGCTGATTTTCAAACGACCTAATTTATTTTTTCTTCAATTGTCCCAGAGGCCTTCAATTCTACCTAAGGCTAAGCGTAAGCACTGTTCCGTATCGTAATCATGATTCGTGTACCAGAACTATTGAACAGAAAGCTTTATTTTCCGCTCTTCAGCGTTCACAAAGTTCAATCAACAACATTCCCACATCCAACCCAAATCCATTCAAACGCATTCAATCACTTCAGAATGGGAAACGCATTTATTTACCAAATAAAAAAAAAAAAGCCAAAATAAAATAAAATGCATTCCACAATGTACAACTGCACAACTGATGTGTATATGCGTACACCCCCTTCTTTCCCTGACATTGAAAACAAAAATATCAAAAATAAGAAATAACAGAACTATTGTACTGCACATAATTTTTTTTAAATCTCTGTTTGGGCGTTACTGAAACATCCTGTATAAGTAGGTTGAAGAATTGTATCCACTGCTTTAGGCAAGACATAAGTATAGACAGAGATACAAACTTTATTTGCTGCTTGTCAGCATTCACAGAATTTAAAAAAAATGTTTCCTACATCCCATCGCCCCCCCCCCCTCCCCCCAAAACACACATCCATTCAAATAAATTAGTTCAGCGTATCAGTATGGAAAACAAAAATATAAAAATATAAAAATTGTATGATTGTTAAAAGAAAATACATCGCAGAACATACAACATGCATGAGTTGCCATCTTTTTTTTGTTTTCTGATGGCAAAAAGAAAGCATCAATAATAATCCCCGCGCAAGCCAATTACTGCTGTGGGCTCTGAAACTGTGAGCGCTGAAAAATGCCTCCGGATTTTGCACTGTACTGTACTGTACTTCCATCAGCGTCCTATAGGCGCGTTATGATTCGGGTTACCAGCAGGGGTTGCCCTGAACCAGAATAGCCCGCAGAAATTGCTCACGCGGCCCAAAGCCGGTCTGACAGAACCGAGCCCGCGACCCCATGGAAGTATTTCCCGGCTGTTGGAACTGGGTGCGGCTTTCAGTCGGGTTCGACACTGTCGAGAGGCGTGTTCCTGTAATGAAAAAAAAATCCATGTCAATGTTCCGAAAAGGAGACTGATTAAAATCAATAGAAAAAAACAACAACAAAATTACGTAGAGGACTTGAGTTTGCGGTCGATGTGTTCCTGGTTTCATTTGCATCCTTCCGGAAGTGGATGACAATTTATTTTAGAAGTACCTGAGTTGATATTTCAAGTGTAACGCAAAGTCATAAAAAATTGCCAAACCTGTATGTGACGAAGTTCTTGTACTGCACTGTGACGCGTTTTCCGCTCCTAAACATTGAATCGAGTTGGAGCTATTTTTCGCAGATTTTCGTTGGTTGGAAACACTGGGAACATCCTGAAATTCTTTATTAACTGAGGAAGTTGTTTATACAACGGACTTTTTTTATTGAACCTTAATTTACATTTATAATAATTGTCCCAATAATTAAGTACAGTACTCCTGGAACGACCGCAAACTTACATTTATAGTCATGGTGTGATGATAAACGTTCTTGGAAAGTGAATTTTTGTTGCGGGTTATTATTTGAAGTTCAAAATTCTTGGAATATTTAGCATGTGCTGTACGTGAAGAAAAATGGCCCCCGCATTTATGAAATTGTTTGTGGATATATATATAATTGGAATATCTTGTGATTGAAGTTTTTTAGAATTTCATTTTTAAAGTGATAAATTTATTCTGAATTTGAACAGTGGATGACAATAAGTCAAAATGCTGCTTTTAGTTCACAAGAAATGGCCTGCGTTGCTTGCAAACAACCGAACTTGCAAGTTGATTTTATTTTTGACTTCAGAGAAATATTAAAAAATATTTTTACTGGAAACTCTCTGATATTACTGAAACGTTATTCAATTTTTGAATTTTTGTCCTCCGCATGTTGCAAAAGTTTTTTCTGAGCAACTTCTTCTGCTGAAAATCACGAGCGTACCGTGATTCACCGAAAAAAATGTTACATTTATACAAGGTTAATTTACTTTGATGAAATTAAGAAGCTATAAATCGCAAAATTGCACAAGACGTTGGTGAAGTTTTAAAAATTATGATGGCTTGGCTGAGTATGTGATTTTGTGCTGACCCAAAAATCCCTGTACTCTTGGTGCTTCATAACAGATTCAAACGTCTTTGACTTGAGCATTTCCTTGTGTTAAAAATAGAAAACATTGCGTCTGTTCCACATCTCCTCGAACATTCCGAACACGTTTTTCTCCTCGCGGAGAATGCTATTTTTTTCAATTGTATCCTCTGTTGAATCATTAGAGGAATGTTACGAATTTGCTGCGAAGGTCCGAAAGTTTTCAAGAGCTCATAAACTTTTTCTTGTCAGTGGCTTCATCGCCGAAAGTCATGTGCAGAAAATTTCGTCTCCGTGGAAGCGAAGCAATGTTTTCTTTCGAAATCTTATTCCGCTCGTTTTTGTTTTCGAAGTGTTTGATGTTCGTCGCAATTTTCTTCAGCTGTCGCAGCAAGTTCGTCTGTCGCATTTTGACGACCTCTCTTGAAAGCGTGACATTCGTTTTCTTATCAAATTTGGGTAGCTTTTTTTTTAAATTTTATAGTTTACATGTCAAAAGAAAAAGAAGACGGAGGCCAGCGAGAAATAGCAAATGATGTCGAAATTCAATTAAGAGCTTCTCAGATTTCACAGCGTTGAAAACTGTTGCCAACTTTTTCGTCTTCAGAGAATAATGTTTTTTTCTAATGCGTGGAATTTTTTACGCCACCTCATTTACGCATTCTATGTTTCAAATCATCTTGAGTTTCGGTTTACTTAATGAGACGTCGAAAAGCAGTCAAGTACTGTGTATGAAAACAAGGTGCTTTGTTAGAGAACATTCTTCCGGATTTTTTTTTTTTTGTGGCAGAATTTCAGCTCGTTCGAGGATGGAGAACGATCTGACAAATTTGCTGTTCACCACCTGTTACGTATACTTTCAAATTTCTGGCGAATTTGCCAGAAAAATAATACTGCGGATTATGAAGATAAATTCCTAACTTGTGTGTGAAATATTCATTCCGAGTATTTACTGAAAAAATGACACATTGATTCCGGCATTTACAGAAAAGACTGAAGCAACAAGAAAAAAGTAGACAACTCTTTAAACAGTAAAACTGTATTCTCAGGGAAACCCGAGAAACGAGGACAACCCTCACTTGAACCCATTCAATCCCTATTCAGTCATGTTGGAAAAAACTTCGGCATGCCGACAATTCCGCGCAAGATTAATTTTAAACGACAGTCTTTCCCGAAAATTTCTAACAGCTTCTGCTGGAGCCTGGGAACCGAACCCAAGTTCGATTCCCAGGCCCAGCAAGGACATCTTCTGAATGGATTTCTTAATCCACGTCCTTCAGCAACTCTTTTCCTGTTCTCCAAATTCAGCATGATTTTCACCACTTGCATTCGAATTGTGAACCTGAGCAGATCTCCGAGCAGAGAAGCTTTTTTGTCTCGCAAACTCCGAATTCCGAAATTCTGACCAAGTGTTTGTCATCAAAAGAAATACAACTCGTTCAAACTTGGACTTTGTCCTAGCCGATTTACTGAGCTCATATTAATAAATTTAACGCTTCACTCTCGCGAAAAGAACTTCAATTCTTATCTTCAATTCAATTACTTCTTTTCCTAATTTTTCATCCATTCCATATCACATTTTCAGCTTTGTGAGTTTGTTTGTTTGACATATCTTTTTCTCACAAGTCATACTCATAAGGAAGCACATGAAAACTTCCTCTGGAATACAATTGTTTTATTGTTCGTTCTTTAGCCACACTAAGGCGACAGAAAAATCTAAATGAACTTGAATGTGAGTACAGTAGGGTACCTTGTTTTTTCATTTTGTGTTTACTATGCTGTACTTGAGTCGTTCAGAAGAAACCGCCGTTTCTAGATTCTCATGTAACAGGACAAGATATTGTAAACTTGAATGTGAGGGCAGATTTTTTTTTATTCTGTTAACTTTATTTAATTCGTGGAGAAAATAATGCTGCTTGGGGATCATGACGTATATCGCAGTTCAATGCGCTCTGTTTTATTTTATGGCATCACCGCATCAGTGATAATTAAAATGTCCTTTAATCCCTAATATGTCTCAAACTGCTGAGGAGATTTTACAATTCTAAAATCGATTCACCCTGTATCATTTGTTTGCCATTTACAGTTTCAAGTGAATTTTTTCTTCATAAGAGGTTATTCACTCTCTCAAGTCTCCTGCCGGGGAAGAAAAGATAAATCTCTTCTGGGATTCCGATATTATTAAAAAGTACTTTCAAAAAATATCTCTACATTCAACGTTCGTGTAATTATGAAGTTCAGTTATCCCGAAAATAGATTCGAGCTCGTTCGCATGGAAATCAATTTTTTAAAATCCGGATCACGAAAAGTCGCTTCGTTTCGCTCCTCACGGTTTCCTTCCTGCGTCGCTAATCATTCGAGTTCTTTGAACAGGATTTGTGTGAAGACCGGTTTTTTTTTGGGTTGAAAATGTGATCTTGTTCCTTGCCACGGTCTTGACTGCCTGTATACACTCGGCTGAAGAACATTCTGCTTTATGAAAAAAAAACAAGAAATCTGCCTTTCACGTCACACCTTCTCGAGACTCCGGTTTATTCATGTCGCCGGCAGCAGATTTTCACCTCGGGTAGAGTTCATCGTTCTTTCGATTCGAGTTCCTCGAGTTCTTTCGTTTTTGAGTGAAGTGTATAGCTTGTGCTCTGGAATTGGATGCTTTTCTATAAGCAGATGTTTCTTGAAGGAAGTGTTTTTAATGTCTGAGTGGTGCCGTAACGCATTTTCTATTTCTGGAAAGAATTGTCGAAAATTTATTTTCAGATGGATTTTCGATGAGTCCCAGTGTAATCGTAAACAATGACATCGATCTGCTCTTGATTTCGCCCCCAGGTTTATTTTTCACTTCCTGTACTTTTATTGGAATCGGTAACAGATGGACTCAACTTACGACGAGTAATACCTAACCTGTTTGATTACTTCTCGAATGCTTCTTCACATACAATTGCAGAAAAAAAACGGATTTTTGAAGTCCAATTTACCACGTTGAAAGGCAATGAAGTTAACATGTCACACTTATTCATTGTTTCACACATTTGTACACTGACTCAATTGTCACATGCTCTTTGATGACGATGTAACATATTTTGAAATCATATCACTTTAAATAACGTTTTCTATAAACCTGAAAATTATTGTGAGATTATTTTGAATGTGAAGGTTGCTCTGCATAATTTGAAATGTCATCTGAAAGAAATATTTTACCCCATTTGGGGCTGTAAACGATGGAAATCAAGTGGATATGAACAAATATCTTGGTAATGAGGGAACAGTGATTTGAGATATTCTATAGAACAGAAACTTAGGTACCTAAATAAAATACTGTAATAGCAAGTTTTTTTTTTTTTGCACCCTCGAAAAATATTTCTCGCACATTCAAGCCAAGACTGACGCAAGAATACGAGTGGAATTTTCATCAAATTTCATGCGTAGCCCTTTTTTTTCATAAGTTTCTCAACAATTTTCCTGCATCTTATAAAGCTTTCTAGTTGTTTGTATGATTCAGTGGGTGGCAGTGCGAATGTTGCAATTCATAACAAATTAAATAGAAACAGAGGAAAGCTTTTACTATCGTGGGCTGAAATCTCATTATTGTAATCCTTTTTTGTGCTTCGTTTAATGTTAGCATCTCGATGCCGGACACGTACTATTTTTATGGAAATTCGCTGTACTACCTTGTTGCTGTCAGAATAGATTTATTTTGATCGTCGGACGCTTCTATTTTTCTCTATCTCTCTCAGGGAAAACATGTGTTGAATATTTTGGAATGTGCTGAATATTGAGACGGAGACATTCGTGAGTCGGTCGCATTCTGCTTTGCCTGTCGTGTCCGACAACTCGCGTCGATTCTGTCGAGTTTCTTTGTGACGAGATGGGTCTGCCATCTTCACGTCGGCGGCAAGTCCTTTCTTCAATCCTGCATCGTGGAACCGGCATTGTTGGAATACTTGGTGAGGAAATTACATCTTATAGCAGGTTTCCTCGAGCAAAGATTGTTGTGCTGTATAGAAGAATCTTGAATCGATCACACGATTCATGATCCTCGAATCAGTTATTGAGATTTGAAGGATGTTTTTAAACGACCTATAACCAGCCTAAACTCCGAATGACGTGATCAACTTGACTCAGTTTAATTTTACTCTTAAATAAGACGCGATTGATTTTGAGTCGCACATCATAATCAATAGCGTTACTCGATTTCAGACGCTATAGATTAAGCGACGAAACCGAAGTTTTTTATGTTTCAACAATAAACGAATTTCTATTCCTGCGAATGGAAGACGTGCCTTATTATTTGAAATTTTATTTACTCAAAAATTGGATAATTCTTTTGATTTTTCTCGAGTTCCTAGTTTCAAAAATTCTTCCGTAGCTATCAACGGGATCTCAAATTCTTTCTACATAAAAGTCAAGGCCGTGGACGAATTTGTGCTAATAAACTTCAGGCTTTATTTCAATTTCACGAATCCAGTAGCGGACATTTACTGCACTCTACCTGCAAATGTTGAACGTCATCAAATGTAAGACGCCCATATCGTGAAAGTCAATTTTTCTTTAAAAGAAAATGTGCATCAAATCTTCGAGTGAATTCGGTTTTTTCCAGTGATTTTAGTCTCAGGCAGTTCATTTTCCTCTTTCAACTATCACGGATAATGGTTTATGATATTTTCCAGAAGCTTGATTTAATCATGTCAAGTCATTTCAGATTTACGGTGCACAGTATTCTTTCCTCTTCATAATACTGTATTTTTTTCAACCTATAGTCGCGTGTGGAGAACCACTGGTGTGAGTGGAAAAAAATACTTATAGTTACGTTCGAGCTTATCTGAGCTACTGAAATAGGTTTAAATCAAATGGGATTTAAGTAAAGCGTGCTTTCTTGAACCAAAAACTGAGATAAGCCTATTTTTAAAGTTACCTCTCAAAAATCAGGCAACGAACTAATTCCAAGATTCGAGTGTCTACAGTGCTTCTATCGTGACAATAATATAGGCAGCAGGCATTATTATTCTTGATTGTATCTCAATTAATTCTTGGTTCATTTGAATTTGATTTTCTGTAAGTTTTATTTATCAACTCGGAATTAAACGAAGCGATAAAGCATTCGTAACTCGTGCATGTAATCTCGACAAAGGACTTATATACAAAGCCATTACCAACGGAAAACGAGAAAGGAAATGTCGGACCATTTTGTTGGTGCGTGTGTACCCACTTATTTGAGCCAAGAATTCGCGTGCTGTTGGACGCCATGATTTGATGGGTTTTCGCAATACAGTACAGGAGTTTTTTTTCTTAACCTCAAAGCTAAGCTAACGGACAGAGATAAAACGACTTCGCGTGTCGCTGAGAAATTACTGTTGCTACGGGATCTTTCAGCTACCGTTTGTCGTCCTTGAATGTGGATTAATCGACGTTCGTGGTGATAATTTCTCCGACTTGACGGAACCAAGTAAATTTTAGCTGCAATGGGACGGAGTAGGGCCAAATAATTC
>CAJPEX010005472.1:2682-16210 GCA_905338405.1 Notodromas monacha | reverse complement strand
ACCATATAGTACGTGTGAGGTTGGTTATTTAGAACCGAGCCAGGTTCTGACGTAATCCTCTGGAACACAGGTTCTCAAACCCCGAGGGTTCATCGTGAACTTCTCAGGCACTCAAGAAAAACAGCGACGGAAAAAATATATTGAAATCGAGATGAAAAAATAAGGTCTAAAAATAATGACCAAGAACTCATCTTCCTGTCCGTATTTCAATGTTTGGACTCTGTATATATTCACGGAATACTGTATTTGCTAATTGTTGGAGCCGAAAATATATTTATTCGTAATACATTAGGTAAGAACGATATAGGGCTTATAAGAGCACTGTCGCATAATTTTATTTCAACGCACAGGGATTCCGGTGAAGAAATCTACTTTAAAAAACGAGGCTCTTCGGGTCAAATATACAGTATTTGAGTAACTCTGCTCTGTATAGAAAAAAAAAGGACAAAAATCGCCTCAGGTGAAGTAACGGGGCATTTTAAAATGAATTCAGAATGCCCCAGTCGACCTTCAGAAGTGGCCCTTCAAAATCAGTCCAATCCCGACAAGTAGCCCTCTCTCTCTCTCTCTCTCTCCGCTGACCTCCACGACGCAACAAAACAATCTTAATGCTTCAGCGTTGCCGGGGTTCGAAGCAAATTTGATAAAATAAAATGAAATAAAAAAGTGACGAAGAGTCTCGTGGCTTTCAGTCGAGCAGCGCGACGAACGAACGAACGAACGAGCCTTTGCCGGAGAGATGAGATACACTACTATACACATGACGAATGGGATCGCTTTTGGGAACCCGAACCCGTCTTGTCCTCGTCGCAGGGGGACCGCGAGTTTTGAATATTCATCTCCTGGTTCGAGAGCCGGGCGTCGGCCCGGCAATCCGAGAGGCGACCTTCCGGGCGAACGAGGATAATAATAAAAGCCGACCCAGTCATCAGATAGACTCTGGTGGGTTCCCCATTCAAAAGTCTAATCAGTCAATAGTGACTCACTTGACTTTTCTCCATCTCGTGGGTTTTTTTTTTTTACAGCTGACATGAAGAAAAAAACAAAACACAAGACGCCGACGAGAGAGAGAGAGAGAAAATAAAGGACGCCGTTGAACCCATCAGTGCACCTAAAGGTCATTCCACACGCAATAAAAGAGCCGCTAGGAAGAAATCGTAAGGCCGACGGGTTCTTATTTACTGCTGGTTCCGAGTTGTGCTGTATTTCTGCAAACGACGCTTGATCGGGTACCAAATGTACTCCGTTTTGCCTTCATGTGCCAGTGAGTTCGTACATCGATCCCCGAACAGGAAGATAAATAATTTAATGGCACAACTATTTTACTTTTGACTTTTAAGCTTCGAGCATTTTGCAGGCTGACGTCCTGAAGTAGAGCAGAGAGTGAGATTCACAGTTGAAAGCATTCAATTGTCTCGTAAACGTCCGCACTGCAAACGTCCATTGATAAAATTTCACAAGTTTTATAATTCTATCACTGTAGTTACAGACCAGTGTTCAAGTTTTGCTCATCCAGGTTAAATTGAAAAGCATCACTACCGGAAATGAGGAAAATAATGTACAGCATATGAATGCCTCATGCGAATCGAAGAAAATTCCAGCCATCGTGCAAAATTGGGCTGCCTGGCGTGAATTCTTACGAAAATAGCGCGTTGATTAGCCCAATAAATATATTTTTCACAACCTGACATATTTTGGTAAAGTGTGAAGATAAATTCGTCACTGAAAAAGTTGGCATTTTTTCCTGCCAATTTAATATTCCCGGTGCATGTTCTACTCTACTTCTAGAAAATGAATGAAGAAATAATGCCGAAAATCATCAAATATTTCTTTTAAGAAATAACAAACAAATCACCTCTGTGACACTCAAAACATAGGAATAGAAAAGAGAACAAACTAAAGTATAAAAAAAAAATGCGTGAAATCTTGCTTTATGATGTCAGGACGATTTTCTCGGTATTACCGATTTTTTTCTGGTCCCTTGAATTTCGTTGAAGAGAGAGCCCACATTTGAAAAATGTAAGTGTCAGAAATCCAAGCCTTTGGATCGTCGAAATGCCTTTTTTTTATTCAACCGGACGCGCAGGAATTTTTTGTATTATTTCGTCACAAAAATTGCGTCGAGAAGAGGAAATCGTTGTCGACGAAGTCGTGGGACAAAATCCAAGGATCGATTTTTATGCGGGCATCCGAAACGAGATACGCAATGATGGATTCGTGCGCGTGTTCCCATTATAAACTTGCGTCATAAATACCTTTTTCCCTTCGCTTCTCAATAACATTATTTCTCCCGCTACTCAATTCGCCTTCCTCTCAAGAAAGTCTAAATTTATCTTTTGCATTACTCCGCGATTCAATGCAACACAGGAACCCGTATTCCATTGTTTTCGAAACGGATATTGATTGATCAAAAGCCTTGAGCCTCTCGTCACGTCTTGTTCAAGAGAAAAAATAATAAATGAATAAATAAAATAAAAAGTAAAATGTGAGGGCGCGAGATTTATTCTCTTTCTCCCTGCTAGCTTCTCCGTAATGGGGCAACTGTGCCACGTTTGATTTGTTGCGCCGTTGATTGTTCGAATTTTCATTTTTCTACTTGACATGATACATGTCATGGTTGATGTGAGTTGTCGCACTTCAACAGCTAAGACGAGATTTCATACTTCGTTGCTTTCTGAAAAATTCCACGGGTTTCACGTAACCATGTACGGTACTTTTTTCTTCTAAAAATTATCATAAAAATTACATATCGGGGCATAGTTGAACAAGAATTGTGCTCCTAAAGTAAAGAACCGATACACACAATTTTAGACACACAAAAAACTCCGATTTGACTAGTATTCCGAAAATCAATAAACCGATGAAAGAGCATAGAGAAAAGGGGACAAAACGGCTTGAAATTTTTACAGAGAATGAATACAGTATATTCTGGTCTCTCGTGATTCTCGTGTTGTTCATTGAAGTAAGGTCGGGCCAGGTTTGCAATAATTCGTCGATAAAGTGGAGAATCCTTTTATAATGACACTAATGAATTATAGTTCCATGTGTATCATAAGAACATGTAGCGAAAAAAAATATCTCAAGAACCACGGATTTCTCTGATGGTCGTTTCAAAAAATTGTGGAATATCAATCAAAAGAGCAAGGAAAGAGCCGTATAATTAACTATTTGACGAATCTGAATTATACGTATTTCATAATTGCTTTCATGGATGACGGAAGGCGATAACTGCCATGAAAAAAACCCCGTCGGGCTCAATTCATCTGCGAACTCAATTCTGCTCTTTAATTAAGCTTCAGACGTACTCGTAGCAGTTTGCTTCAGGCACTCAGCCTTTCAAGGGATTTTCGAGTACTTGAACAACCTTCAAAAAGTTGACTAAAATTGAGAAAAATTGAAAATAATATTGAGATTTAACGAGGTTATTTGATCCTGAGTTTATGGAAGTGGCAAAAGGCTGATATTCAATGGATTTCTTGTCCTTCGAAATTCTAAAATTCGCCCATGTGAACGAAAAGGAACTTCGTAGATTTCAATAATTCTGACATAACAGGCACCGACATGAGCCATAACGAACGTATTCGTTGAACGAATGGGAAATGCTGAAAAAACAGTACTTTACAGCATTTATTTGAGTTGTTCCGGGAAAATGCGAGAAGTATGTACATTAGGTAGAATGATTCTATGAAAAACATTTTTCATTTATATGCCGTTATACTTTGGCATATCCGTTAGTAAAAACAGTGCTAATTTTCCATCAAACATGTTTTTAGTTTGAAAGGATGGCAAACAAATTAAGGCGGGTCTTGGAATCTTTGTCACCCTAGATTCAAATTAAATTAAGAGAGATGAAAGATGTTTTGAGGAAGCTCTTAGAAAGAAACTGCAGTTGAAACAAAAACGTTTCATAAAAACGATTAAAGTATGTACGCTTTTATAAGTCGTTGAGATGTTTAGAATTGTAAGAAAATTTTTAAATTTTTCAAAGGTAAAATGAAAATACAGTACAGTACTGTAATATGAAATTTTAAATACAACATATTACAGTATATTGTACAACACTGTAGCATGAATAGTGAATATTCTCGGTCAAAATTAATCCGAAAACTGAAAGAAAATATTTGAAGACCAGAAAATCACCCCGAAAAAAATGCTCTGTACATCCGGAACGAATTCATCGTTCTACATACCGTAGATTTCCCAGTTCGCATAACTCGGTTAATGGTCTTTTTGGGTTCTGGAACCAATAAGACACCCCACATAGCTTCAAATTACTCGGTTAATGAGCTTTTCGGATAATGTACTGCCCAAAGGAGTGGATCAAGTCCATCAGCCGAGGAAAAAGTGGTACTCTAATTCAGGGCTTTCCATTCTGATTCTAGAATTTACCAATTTTCCAGACAAGACAGGTTTCGGGTACCAACTCTGGATTGCCAAATAATACGAGTTTATTGACGACAAGCGCTGGTATTAGGTTTGTTCAGGACACCAAAACTTGCTTGTCTTGAGTTTTGTGTTCATGAGGGTTTGTGGAAGATGTCAAATTTTTCCTCAATATACAGTATTTCCTGCGCTTCAAATAAAACACTGCTTATATGACATCCTAAATTATTCTTGATTCCAGGACGAAGTACAGTACCACCAGTGGCATGCGTACCGCTACTTCAAAGGTCATGCAAAATTCGTCAAGATTCCTAAATAACGATTGTAAATTTCAGTTGAACCTCCCTTAGTCGTATTTTTCCAAGTCCCGTTTGATTGGTCTTAGAAACAATGCATAAAAACCTCTCTGACTGGAGGGCTTTTCCTCGTAAAACCTCCATAATTCGAATTTTCTGAGGCCTTTTTGCTGTTTTTTTTTTTTTGAAACAGGAAAGAGAAAATAAATTTTAAAAAGTAACTTAATGTGTTTAGAAAGGAAGGGGGAGAGAAACCATTGCCTCCAAGTTTAGCATCCCGTCAACTTATTCAAGAAGCAATTTAAGGCCCACAATACAGTATCACCAATTCCAATATCCTGCAATTATTCAATCCTTCTCACATCAAATATGCTTGTTTCTTTCCCTAACTCGAAACCTCCTTAACTCGATTTTTTGTATGGTCCCTTTTGAAATTCCACTTGAAGAGATTCGACTTCATCTGCGCCTGACTCAAAAGGAACCCAGTCTTTACGACGTTGAAGAAGTGCAAGAAAAACAAGAAAGGTGCGTCGTCTGCCCTCGTTGGGGAACTGGTGAGGCAGGAATTTAAGTAGCCCTACAGCAACAACTCGTTCCGCGAGTAAAAGTGTGTCGACGAAGAGAGAGAGAGGGGGGAAAAAAGTGAAACCCCATCATTTCCTTTTCCGTTGAGCAGCAGTTGAGGATTGAAGTAGCACACACAAAAAGTAATCGTACATCTTTTCTTTTTTCATCATTATATATATTTTTTTAAATACATTCCATGAATTTCCTGCCAGCAGCAGGAAGATCATTTCCAAAGCGTCCGCCTAAGCTCCAGCATAACAGTATTCATAAATCGCACGCCATCCGCCCGCAAAATTAATCACGATTTCCGCATTTCCTCGCCGCATTTTTCCCACCTTCCCGACGACCGACTTCCGAAACGGAAGTGTCTCAAACCCGTCTTACACACTGGAAGAACTTTGAACAGCTGACACTTGTTTCTTTATCGACAGAGGTATTCCTTAATAATTTGAGATACTGGGTGTCCGAGACCGTTTCGTGCTGAGTCATTCCAAGTACCATCTGCAATTGATGTCGCGTTGTTATGAGGCAATAGCAGTGCTACTGTAGCGAAATATATCTCTTCGAGTTCCAAATGGCATTTTCATCATATACGCGGACTGCATTTTCCCCCGTAAGTACTGGTTGTAGTTCGATGGAACATTCGTCATGCATTGTTCTCCGCAATGAATATGTACGAACATGGACCTAAAAAAACTAAACAATTTTGGAATATTTTCGGTTAGATACAGAGGAAAATTCCGGATTTGTATTCAAGCAGTACTTTCAATGTTCTACAGAGAGATTTTTTTTGCGATGTCAGGGAATGAGTGAAAAACTCATTTTCGTGTGCCAGAAAGACGGAACTCCAGTCATGCATACAAGCTTTTTTTTTTCTAGCTAGGCTCCCAAGTAATTTCCCCGGTGTTGTAATGCTGAAGCCCGGCAATTTAAGAAGAAAGCGCGCTTTTATTGCCGCAATTTCTTCGCCAATGTACTGACGGTGTGCCATTTTACACGGATGAACCCTCAAAGAAATAATAGACCAAACGAAACCTAAACGTGGTAAGAGTACTTTTCCAAAATTTTCAGCATTCCAGAATTTTCGGAATTTGAAAATGAAAATTCTTCCGAGGGTTAGTTCAAAAGTTATGCCCGTTTTGCGCGTCTCTTTTCAAACAATTGCTAAGAGGAGGCGAAATGAACTAAGTTTTCGCAGAATAATATTTAATTATTCTCTTATCAATTTTCCAAATTTAAATCTCGGGCGCAACTGTTGCATTTGGGAGTTTACACGAATTTTATAGCAGGCTGAGAACTACCAAAAAGCTGTACAGTATTTCAAATGCTTGAAAGATTCCTTCTCAAAGAGCAATAATGTATCGGGAATCCCGCAATCAGGTCATAATTATGCAACATTTTCTTACACAGTTGAACCTTGATAACTTGCACCTCCCTAAGTCAAATTGTGTCACGTCACCGTGTGAATTCCTTCAGAAAAAAAGCATCACAAACCTATCTAGTATTTTCCTTGCAAACTTCCGCAACTCAAACTTTCTGAAGCCATTTAGGCATTATTTTCTTGACACAGGAAAGAGAAAAGCAATAAAAACGTAACTTGGCATGTTTTGAAAGGAAGTGAAAGACTAATTGGGCAAATGAACCCTTGACTCCAAGTAAAGCATCCGGTCAACTCAATCACGAAGCAATTTCAGGCCCAGAATATCACCAATTATAAATTCCTGCAATTCTTCTATCCTAACAACAAAAATTGCTTGTTTCCCTAAGCCAAAACATCCTTAACTCGAAAACTGCCTTGGTCAAAATATGTTTTGCTGGTCCCCGTAAATTCGACTAAGAGAGGTTCGATTATATTCCTTTTCATTTTGTGAGTGAAGCTGAATATACAGACTGGCATAAATTCATCTTTTGTCCAAATAATGGGTGCAACTCGTTGATCTCCCGGCGGTTTGAAGGACCCTGATTCTTGGATGCCTGAAGTACTTTAGTTCCAGGTACAGTATTCACGCAGCTTTTGAACCATCCCTCGGACTCAAGCAACACAAATCCAACAATAGCCTAAACTTTATTCCCATGGTCTATCTTCTCTTTCTCTTTCTATCTCTTCCGTTGGATTCAAATTCTCCACATCATCATCATCCGCAGCAGAAAGCGAAGAGAATATATTTTTGCCATTGCCAGGAAACCGCCGAGTCATTCTAGCATTGAAAAAGGGAAGCGGGGGGAGACTTTATGCCAGGGCTTGTTTCCACTTCATATTGCTACCCAAGGGCACCGAAGGGAAAATGCAAACACGGCTAAATTGTAATTGCCTTCGGGCCCTCATATATGTGATAATGGCATCTAAGTACCTGTTTTCAACCATCACATCCTGATCCAAACGTACCAGTGCTTTAGCGGTTCTCCGTGAGCCCCCCCTAAGGCATTCTCTATTTTCGAACATTCTTTTTCTTCTTTTCAGGCCTTGAAAATTTAACGCCAAGCCTTCGCTTTGCAGCCCCCTCATTAAGTGTCCACTTTTCATCACACTGTCAACGTTCGTGGAACTATTCCGGTAAAATTCAAGTCATTATGTTGATGAGGCATTGAAATTCCTAGTGTCTTGAATACAGTGCAGGCCTGGATACGATTTACCGATCGGCGAGACCAGCTGTATATCTCATGAATGGTTGTCGCTATATTATTGAAAATTATCAATTATCAATTAAAGGTCATTCATTTTTACTTTGCATGATGTCTAATTCAATTGGTTTGCATGAAATCGTGTGAAAATCACGTGAATTCGAGTCAAATTTATCAGGATGTTTTTAATTAATGCGCTGTACTCGTGTGTCATTGCGGAAGCAGTTTTTCCGGTAGTTGTCCCCATTATGCGTGGCTTTGGAAGACTTCCAAATTAAGGCTCACATGGGTTCGCGTGGTATCCGAGATCTGTTTGATAATTTTTTTTCAATTGGTGGATGACGAAGACAAAAAAAGAGAGCTTTTCGTAGCACTGATATTGTATTTTTCTATTAAAGTTCCACGCACAATTTTGGTGGGAGTACATTTTTTTCTTTCAACGAAAGTAAAAAATTGGTCATGGCCGGAACGTATTGTCATAATATTTTCCACTTGACTTACATGTATGCTTAGGGTACAAACTTCATGGCGACGTTTCAGACATTTAACTTTCCCGGAAATCCGGAAAACTTACGGGAAAAAATTGAACTTTTCTTTAGGAATCTATGCTCAAAAGGCAAATTGTGCAGTTTTGCGATTGACTTTTACTCGATTCAAGATTATCAAGGAAGTTAAGAGGAAAAATTAAAAACAGTATATTTCTATTCGCGTTTTATATACAGTATTGCTTTCATTTTTATTCATTTCAGTGGTGGACAAATGGGCATTGCTTCAGTTTTTCTTACGCAAAAATTTTTTTTTGAGCTGATGAACTCAATAGAAAATCCGGCGGAAAATAACAGATGGCAATTTATTTTTCAAGACTGAAATCCGCAAACCGAGAGAAAATCGGTTTCTCGTTTAATATTGGAAATGTTTGCNTGCCGCAATTTCTTCGCCAATGTACTGACGGTGTGCCATTTTACACGGATGAACCCTCAAAGAAATAATTGACCAAACGAAACCTAAACGTGGGAAGAGTGCTTTTCCAAAATTTTCAGCATTCCAGAATTTTCGGAATTTGAAAATGAAAATTCTTCCGAGGGTTAGTTCAGAAGTTATGCCCGTTTTGCGCGTCTCTTTTCAAACAATTGCTAAGAGGAGGCGAAATGAACTAAGTTTTCGCAGAATAATATTTAATTATTCTCTTATCAATTTTCCAAATTTAAATCTCGGGCGCAACTGTTGCATTTGGGAGTTTACACGAATTTTATAGCAGGCTGAGAACTACCAAAAAGCTGTACAGTATTTCAAATGCTTGAAAGATTCCTTCTCAAAGCCAATAATGTATCGGAAATCCCGCAATCAGGTCATAATTATGCAGCATTTTCTAATACAGTTGAACCTTGATAACTCGCACCTCCCTAAGTCAAAATGTGTCACTTCACCGTGTAAATTCCTGTAGAAAAAAAGCATTACAAACCTCTCTAACTCCAAGTATTTTCCTTTCAAACTTCCGCAACTCAAACTTTCTGAAGCCATTTAGGCATCATTTTCTTGACACAGGAAAGAGAAAAGCAATAAAAACGTAACTTGGCATGCTTTGAAAGGAAGTGAAAGACTAATTGGGCAAATGAACCCTTGATTCCAAGTAAAGCATGCGGTCAACTCAATCACGAAGCAATTTCAGGCCCAGAATATCACCAATTATAAATTCCTGCAATTCTTCAATCCTGACAACAAAAATTGCTTGTTTCCCTAAACCAAAACATCCTTAACTCGAAAACTGCCTTGGTCAAAATATGTCTTGCTGGTCCCCGTAAATTCGACTAAGAGAGGTTCGACTATATATTCCTTTTCATTTTGTGAGTGATGCTGAATATACAGACTGGCATAAATTCATCTTTTGTCCAAATAATGGGTGCAACTCGTTGATCTTCCGGCGGTTTGAAGGACCCTGATTCTTGGATGCCTGAAGTACTTTAGTTCCAGGTACAGTATTCACGCAGCTTTTGAACCATCCCTCGGACTCAAGCAACACAAATCCAACAATAGCCTAAACTTTATTCCCATGGTCTATCTTCTCTTTCTCTTTCTATCTCTTCCGTTGGATTCAAATTCTCCACATCATCATCATCCGCAGCAGAAAGCGAAGAGAATATATTTTTGCCATTGCCGGGAAACCGCCGAGTCATTCTAGCATTGAAAAAGGGAAGCGGGGGGAGACTTTATGCCAGGGCTTGTTTCCACTTCATATTGCTACCCAAGGGCACCGAAGGGAAAATGCAAACACGGCTAAATACATTAACGGAAGCCCGGGAGTATATACACTATTACCGTAGATTCATGGACAAAAGTTGGTAGTGTAGGACTAGGTTTGCATGGTCACGAAATCGCCAAGAGGCACTCGGGGGGGATTCCGTAAGAGGATTTTCGAACATTCTTTTTCTTTTTTTCAGGCCTTGAAAATTTAACGCCAAGCCTTCGCTTTGCAGCCCCCTCATTAAGTGTCCACTTTTCATCATACTGTCAACGTTCATGGAAGTATTCCGGTAAAATTCAAGTCATTATGTTGATGAGGCATTGAAATTCCTAGTGTCTTGAATACAGTGCTGGTCTGGATACGATTTACCGATCGGCGAGACCAGCTGTATATCTCATGAATGGTTGTCGCTTTATTATTGAAAATTATCAATTATCAATTAAAGGCCATTCATTTTTACTTTGCATGATGTCTAATTCAATTGGTTTGCATGAATTCGTGTGAAAATCACGTGAATTCGAGTCAAATTTATCAGGATGTTTTTAATTAATGCGCTGTACTCGTGTGTCATTGCGGAAGCAGTTCTTCCGGTAGTTGTCCCCATTATGCGTGGCTTTGGAAGACTTCCAAATTAAGGCTCACATGGGTTCGCGTGGTATCCGAGATCTGTTTGATAATTTTTTTCAATTGGTGGATGACGAAGACAAAAAAGAGAGCTTTTCGTAGCACTTAAATTGAATTTTTCTATCATAGTTCCACGCACAATTTTGGTGGGAGTACATTTTTTTCTTTCAACGAAAGTAAAAATTGTTCATGGCCGGAACGTATTTTCATAATATTTTCCACTTGACTTACATGTATGCTTAGGGTACAAACTTCATGGCGACGTTTCAGACATTCCCCTTTCCCGGAAATCCGGAAAACTTACGGGAAAAAATTGAACTTTTCTTCAGGAATCTATGCTCAAAAGGCAAATTGTGCAGTTTTGCGATTGACTTTTAATCGATTCAAGATTATCAAGGAAGTTAAGAGGAAATTTTTCAATTAAAAACAGTATATTTCTATTCGCGTTTTATATACAGTATTGCTTTCATTTTTATTCATTTCAGTGGTGGACAAATGGGCATTGCTTCAGTTTTTCTTACGCAAAAAAAATTTTTTTTGAGCTGATGAACTCAATAGAAAATCCGGCGGAAAATAACAGATGGCAATTTATTTTTCAAGACTGAAATCCGCAAACCGAGAGAAAATCGGTTTCTCGTTTAATATTGGAAATGTTTGCATNTTTTTTTTGAGCTGATGAACTCAATAGAAAATCCGGCGGAAAATAACAGATGGCAATTTATTTTTCAAGACTGAAATCCGCAAACCGAGAGAAAATCGGTTTCTCGTTTAATATTGGAAATGTTTGCATTAAAAGCACAACAGCGCAGTTCCGCGATACGTTTTATAATACCAACGAAGTGAACCATGAAGTGGACCAAAATGTCGGTAAACATGAAATCGAAAGAAGTTCTTTTGCCCAATTTTGAAAATCCATGGATCGTATACGAAGGTACGTTTTTGTCGAGGATGGATAATCACCACTCAAAATGCCCTTTGCGGAAAAAACTCATTTCTCGAGATCAAAAAGCTGAATTATATCTCAGAGCACATTTCTCTCAGACTACAATTTAAACTTTCCAGAAAACAGGATTTTATCTATTGAACCTCAGAAAATTTTTGGTTCGAAAGCAGACCAGCACTGTTCGGCGATTGCATTATTTCCGTTGAAAATTGATTAGCAGTGAACCAAAACTTGAGTGAGCATAAAACTATATTGTAAAAACTATTTTTTATTTCAAGTTTGAAAATAGGCTTTCATCCAGGATATATCAGCAGTGCTCAACCGTTCTTTGCTTTAAAAGAACGCCCTTTTCAGCTGATAAACTGAATTAAACTTGAGGACAATATGAAACAGTCGGAGATTCAATCACATCATCGAGGTGCCAATAAAATAAAATAATTCCGGTCAATGCGTGATGATTGACACCGAGGTCAAATTTTCCCTCGACTGATTTCAGAAAAGTTTGGGAATAAAAATTCCATCTCTGTTGAATTTCAGGAAAATTTTCTTCGGAAGAATCAGGGCGCGACAAGATGTTTTATACAGTATTAGATTCACAAGTTTATTGATATTGTATAACTATTTTATTTTCAGGTTTTCTCCAAGAATGCATCAGGAGGGCTCAACCGTTCTTTGAAAAAAAAGTGCTTGTCAGCTGATAAACTGAATTGAACTTGAGAATATTCGAAAAATTGGGAATACAAATCCCAACTGCTTTTTTTCAGGAACATTTCCTTTGAATTTCGGGCGCGGCAACATTTTTTTCTATCAATTTCAAAAGTTTATTCGTTCGACGTGGACAAGGAAGCAGAATTAACCTTCGGGAAACCTAAATCCGAAAACGGTTCTCATTCTTTTTCTACGTTTGAAGATCCATAGATAACATTTAGATAGGTTTTCGCCTAGGATAAATGATCATTGCCCTAGTTGTCCTTGCCAAGAAAACTTCCTTTTGAGTTCATGGAATGAATAAAACTTCGGGAATAAAATCCCCCGCGAGGCCCGAATTCCTTTTCCAGCCACCGGACTCCTGAGTACCAACTGATGTTCTCCAGCCTACCCACTCACATTCTCATTGGTCTCGATTCGCTGACCACTGGAGAGTCCCACTTATTTTTATTCAGAATCTGGGAAACGAAGCCAAGAACCTTTATTCCAACTGGTGACAAGAATGAATAAAAAAAAAAAAGAAGACCAGGGCGAGGAGGAAAAAATGCGTTGCTCCAACAGCACGACTGTACAGAAATCCAGAAGGACACTCGTGACTACGGTGAAAGAATTTCCAGAGTGCTTCCTGGATTGGAAGCAGTCGAAAATCGCCCGAAGGTTCCCTCTACTTCGTCATTTTTTTACAGCAAAGTATAAGATCCCGAGTTCGTGAACCAGAGAAATAAAGTTGAAGTTTTAGTGAGAAATCGCCGTTCTTCCTTAAATCAAAAATAGGATCTGAATAACTATGGCCCGACGTGATGAACCATCAAGTCATTGCGACATTCTTCAGGGATTCGTTCTTCCCAGGCTAGCATTGTTTCCCATTTCGAAAACAGCAATAATATTTTAATGTGGAGAACTTTTTTTGCCCTTCGAAGTCGAGACGCTGGTTCGCATAATTCTCGCTGTTTCCAGATCGTGTGGGAAAAATATGAGCCAATGTTTTTTCCTCTGCTTGAAATGCACTGCTCGAAAAAATCTGCAGTAGAACCTTTAATGGCCTCGAAAAAATACAAGAGGCTCCACGGGAAGTTCCGCAAATTAAATTCAGCAGACGTGCACTTCATTCACAATCATGGATATGGTATTAGTTTCAGTCGA
>CAJPEX010005470.1:2273-16227 GCA_905338405.1 Notodromas monacha | reverse complement strand
AGAGTGTAGCACGTGTTCTAACATCAGCAGC
Source organism: Notodromas monacha (assembly GCA_905338405.1). Taxonomy (NCBI): domain Eukaryota; kingdom Metazoa; phylum Arthropoda; class Ostracoda; order Podocopida; family Cyprididae; genus Notodromas; species Notodromas monacha. The sequence goes on along the minus strand of CAJPEX010005470.1, from coordinate 16,196 downwards.
AGTTGTATTCCTGTGGGTTCCACGGAATGAAACCCCGAAATGAATATATTTGAAAGAAGTGACAGCAGTGGCTTTTCTGTACTTTACAGTGCTCTTCAAAGAGTGGTTTTCTCAGAAATCGTGCATTTGTGGATTATATAGGGAAGTTGGTGATGGGGGGATATTGAATAAATATACCATGCAAGCATATATGACACAGAAAAGCCACGATTTTAGGAAATGAAAGGGGGGATAAGATTCTTTCCTTCAAGTAACTTTATAATTGCACTGCAAAATCACGAAAAAGTTTTGACCAAGTAACAGTGGATTTTAAATTTTTTTTCAATGCTCGGTATTTCATCAGGGTTTTTCAAATATTACATTCTGTGGATAGAAGTTGATGATGGAGGGATTGAATAAATATATGACGCCAACATTTCATGGAAAAGCGTCGATTTTAGGAAATGAAAGTGGCAAATAAAATCCATTCATTAAAATAATCCTGAAAAACTTTATTAGTGTTGCAATTCATGATGACGTTATCAAGAAGTGCAAGTGGCTTTTAATTTTTGAATGCTTGGCGTTTCGTTGGGGCTTTTCAAACAGTGGTTCATTAAAATTTTGGATTTTAGAAGTTGATGTTATGGGGATTGAATGAATATTTGATGCAAATAGGCCGCGGAAAAACATTGACTCGAGAATATGAAGGCAAAAACATCCATTAATTAAAAATAAATCATACAATATTCCATAATTGTTTTGAAAATTTGAATCAAAAATAGAATACAATGTTTTGCACAAGTTCCTCACCCAAATCGCTAATGGTGACATATCAAAATTGTTTTTTAATGAAAAATTTCAAAATTCCTGAAAAAACCCCAAGTTTAATCAATCGCAACTATTCGAGGATTTCTCAGACCTTTTAATATAAATGGACACATTCCGTTTTTCAAATGAATCTTCCTTTGAATTATCTCCCTTTGAAAGAGTGTAACATTGTAAATACATTCTTGAACATGGACGTTTTTCAATTACTGTCAGGAGTTCTACTTTTGAATTATTTATTCCGATACTACACCAAACTTCATGGCATTACTTATCATTGGTTCTTTCATCATCATGGCCAGCAGGCGAACTTTATATTACCTACCTTTCGAAAGGTAATTCGAAGAAAATTGCATTCTTTCCCATTCTACGGAAATCAAAACGAAGAAAAAGTTTGAAAAGGTGAGTAGATTTCATACTTTCCTGCGATTTATACCGATAAAATTAAATGTAATACGAAGTGATGTAGTTGATTCCAGCCGTTGTTCGGCGGAAAAACGTTTATCTTAAAGAAATTCAGGCCAAAAATTATGTTTCAGTACGAGTGCTTCTGCAGCAAAATGGTGAAGACGAAGAAATTTTTTTAAGACAAACGAAGTCGAAGCCAAACTAAATATGGACAAAAATCAACTGTTGGAAATGTCCAAAGCCTCCAAGAAAAACTCGAATATTGAGCATAAGACAATAAAACAAGGATAAGCATGAGAACAGAATATATTAAAAAGAATCAATCAATCAATCTACAAGCTGTTTAATCATTCAAAACAGCTAAAATAATTTTAGATGGAAACTACACACATTTTCTTCAGACTATGATCTTAACTTTATCGATTTACCCGCATATACATGACCAACATGCAAATTTAGATAAAATATACGCAGGGAAAAAGATGTTACACGCTTTCTTACGGCGGATGAATGGATTTACAAAAATATATATGCTGTCCTGGTAACGCGTGGCTTTTGAAGGACTCCAAAACACGTAGAAAACTGATTGATTTCAAATGAAATGTCATGTTTGGCACATCTGAAAATTTTTTCGGATGAAACCGAGAGGCAATAAATCAATATTTCCCTACTGAACATCTCAAGAGGCATAGAATATTTCGGTTATAATTTAATCAATTCCAATCATCAATGAACGAATTTCCGTGGACGCCGAAGAACAACATATAAAAAATTAATTATTTTCCAAAGCATTATTTTGATCTCCTCATCATGCAGATGCAGTAATAATGATCATTGAACGAACAAATAAACAGAAAAAAACAAATAAAAATCCGGAAAAAACTCCTTCCCAAGGGGATGAGTTTCACAGAAAGTTTTCCCCCCGCCTCCAGACGCAGGTCAGACCAATCAATCGCAAAAGTTCGGCAATTTCGAACACCGGAGAAAAAAAAACATTGTCCTCGTTAATTCCAACTTTTAGCGCGTGCACTGCACAAAAAAACGGTACTTTCAAGGTACTGAAAAGTGATGAGCACAAAAGTGAGAGAGAGCGACAAATTGACATGCTTCCAAGTAATTTGTTCAGATTGTTATTAGTAAAAGTAAGAGAAAGGTGAAGTGAACTCGTGCAAAATCACTGACGCGATTTTTCTTTGGGACTCAATAAAATGATTTATCTACAGAATCTCTGGTCTGTCCCAGCGACTGATGGTTTTTCTCTTTGGAATTACTTTGAAATTCAATTCACCAAACTAAGCATTTTAATGAAGAGACCCTTTCTGAAATCTTAAAGGATCAAGATAAACTGCTGGCCTTATATGATTTATCATCAGGGATTCTCTCTAATTTGTTCATTCAACTAAACCTCATACAGAGACAAGCTGAAGACCTTGTGCTTTAAATTAGGTTTTACAGATATGAAATCTTAAAGGATCAAGATAAACTGCTGGCCTTATATGATTTCTCATCAAAGATTCTCTCTAATTTGTTCATTCAACTAAACCTCATAACAGAAACAAACTGAAGACCTTGTGCTTTAAATTAATTTTTACATGTACTTTGTTTCCAATTTCAGGGAATGAATGGGTGTATGCATACATGTCAGATATCCAGCTGTATTTCATGGATTGTATTTTCTTTTATTTTTGCTATAAATTTGTGCTTTTCTGCTCTGAAGTGATTAAATGTCATTGAGTGGATTTGGGTTGGGTGGGTTGGTTGTGTAAATCTTGATTGAACCTTACAAACGCTGAAAAGCGACAAATAAAGTGTTCTATTCATTCATTCATTCAAGTATTTTATTGCGCGCAATACTCGCCATCCCGTTTGAGATGAACTCCCACTTGAATTTGTATAATTGATGTTTTTTTTTATTTACGTTTGCGCATATTTTGAAGAATCATTTTATTGCCCTATAGGATGCACACTTGCATTTTCGTTATTACTCTACTTTTTTTTTCTTTTGAAGGAAAAAAATAGTGAGTGAAGAGTGGGAGGATAATAAAATACGAAGGCAGGGGCTTCTCGATCTCGCCTCCAATTTGCCGGCGAAGCGAGGCGTAATGGCACTACTATATATATAAGAAATGCTTTTTCTACCTTTGCTCCTTCTTTATATATACTCGACTCTACACCCACATTTCTTCCCCATTTTTCATACCCTTCACACGGTTACATATAAACGTATGTGATCCTTTGGTTTCTTGGGTATTTCGCCGATTTCCGCGGGAAAATCCGTTGGCTTTTACAGCTACACAGAGGAACTGGGATGAAATCAGTTCCAGGGATTTCAGAGTTTTCTCAATCCACTTTGCCTCGGGCGGGGAAATTTTCAATTTTCAGCAACACGTTGAGGGGTGAAAAACTGCTGAAGCCTTTTGAAGATTGCTTGGTGAGATTTCGGGAATTTTATGAGTGAGAAATAAAACCCCCTGCTGATCTTTCTGCTACGGCATTAGGTTTATATTTGGAAAATAAAATGCACTCCTCCGTTTCTACAGGGTAGACCACAAACAAAAGTTGACGTAAGTGAATCTAGAATTTCTTCTGCCATCGATGGTGAGTTTCGCAGATTTTAAGATGGCAGAAAAGAGTTCTTCAGGGAAATGTCTTTTTTATTGAGTGACGTGAAGGTCTTCATAAAAACACGCGAAGTTATATTTTAAAACATTATTCTTTTAGTCGCGATTAATTTTCTGATGGAGACCTCACTAATTTTTTGATGACCGACTTTCATCAAGCAAAATCAAATAAAAATATATCTTTCCGCAGATTCTGAGCCCAGAATACACAAAGAAATAATAATAAAAAAGCAGCAGCAATAATTCTCAGAAAATTTGTTGGCAACCAGCAATACGGAATCAAAGTGCCATTTATTTCCTTTCCCAGGGCTGATCATCTCTGTCGATTAGTTTTTGTGCNAAGTGCCATTTATTTCCTTTCCCAGGGCTGATCATCTCTGTCGATTAGTTTTTGTGCCAAGAATGCTTACTGAGTGATGGATGGGAAAGGCAAAGGATCTAGAAAGGTTTTTCTCTCTTTCTTCTTCTCCTGCTGCTGCTGCAGCATCACCAGCAAAAAGGTTTTATTTTCCTGAGGAAAAAAAAAAAGGCGGCTGTTGTTGCAGCTGCTGGTTCTGGTGTATCTTCCCTTCACCAGCAAGCTGGTGATACATCTTTTGCCATACATGAAACCCCCTTTTCAATACCCCCCTGGAAAAGGGACAAAGTTTCTTTCCCTTTTTCTGGATCAGCTTACTGGGTGTTGACAAAGTTTCCTTTGGCAACACTTAGTCCAGGCTTTGCATCAATTGGTTAATGCATCACCAGAGCACCTTCTTTTCTTATGCCCAGCATTCCACAGCTATAGAAGTGAGCTTCAAGAAGATAGATTTGGGACTCTTGAAATTTGATGGAACTAAGACTCTTTCCAAAATCCTGGAGGACCAATAAGAGAAACTGTTAGCTTTATAAAATTTCTCTTTCAAGATTCTCTCCAAATTTGTTACTCAACTAACACTTATCTGGGAGCAGGTTTAGTGCTTTAATTTGTGTTAATTCATTTCTTGTGCTGTAATTTTAGGCTAGATGCGGGAACATTATATGAACCTTGTGAATGCTGAAAGGCAGGAAAAGTAGCTTGTTTCTTTTTGATCAATCAATCACATCAATCATCGTATTGCAAACCGTATGAAATTCCCAATTTGAAACTGATTTTGATGTTCTGGAAGGAATTTCTTCGAAAATGAATCTTGTCATGACACATTTTCATAAATCAGAAAAACCACAAATTAATTGCAATTTTTGGAATTTTTTGCACGTTTCTTCACGATTTGTGATTCAATAAATGTTTATCAATTAACTGTGAGTGGATTTTATCACCTAAAAAATTTATGTTTTATCGATAGAATTTTGTTTGGCAAAAAAACATGAAGAAATATTCTGAATTCAGTAAAAAAAATATGCGCAATAACTTATAAAAATATAGCAGAATAAATACATTACATATTTGAGTTGACGCCTTCTGTCAAAAAACTTAATTTTCAATGCAGAAACTTTATGTTAATTCTTTTGTGATAACTGATTATTCTGCCTGAAAGTGTTGGAATTTGACCAACAGGAACAAAATAAGTTCAGGGTGAAAGAATTTATACCCGAATTCTCGAGAAAATGTCTCACTCGACGCCGTGGCGGGAATTTTTCTTTCACAAGAAAAAAAATTTTTTTTGGTCCCTCACAGTTCGCCGAAATGAAATTTAGCAGATGGAAACTGGAAAAAAATATGCTTATCTAAAAATAATTAAGGCAGGTACGCGGATTTTTCAAATTTCCATACAGCAGTCACAAAGAAAGAAAAAAACTCCGGCATTGTATAGGCGAAATGAGGGTTCTTCACCTCTTTATTGTTTCGCATTGAATTTATCCCTTCGAGAGAAATTTCATCAAAGGCTTTCTTCCCTCGGCTTGATTAAAGCCTCACAGGGACCTAAAGGTACATGGAAAATAATTCCCCGCCAGGATGTGACAGCTGGTGAACAAGTGAAACCCCCTGAGGCAAGAGTAAGAGCTCCGCAAAAGAAGCTAATGAGGATTTTAAAATTGAGGGAAAAAAAATTTTTCTTGGTGTCATCCTGCTTTCCTTTGCCAGCAGCTGACGCATCCTGTCACCGTGACAGATATTAATTTTGTGTCGCATTATGCGACGAGAGGAAACGAGTCAAATGCTAACACTATATGCATACGAAGACAATTGAACTTCTCTAGACTTCATTTCAAAGGAACTATCAGAAAATTCGACTCGGGAAACGGTTTAAATTCAGGGAATTTTGCTTCATTTGCTTACGTTACTCGATGGAAATTCTTTTGTGGCCAAATTTATTAGAACACTGCTGCTCATTATTAATAGATGATATACCTACAGGAAGAGGATTTAATCCCTTGTGTCAGGAATAAATCCCAACAAATGAAGATTTTATTTTGAAGAAGTTTTAGAGTGTCCAAAAAAGAGCTGATTTAGAAATGAAACACAATGATTTGGTTGAGCTGCAACCGGGGTGAAATCACCCTATTCTGAAGTTGGTATAATTTGTAGGAAGGATTGATTGTCACTGAGAAACTTGCAAAATCTCAAAGAAACTGCACACACAAATGCTTCAGTCAAACTGTACTCAATCTTGTGGTTTTGGGAAACAGGAAAGCAGTCCTTCGAGGACGAGAATTAGCAACAGGATTTGCAGTGAAATGTAGCCTTGGAGGCTTCCAAGGTTCTCACAGAAAGTAATTTTGTTTCCAAGGATGAGAATTTGGGTTCTCAACTGACTTTGCTAAAAATAGACCTAATAAAAATTAGCGACACCTTGTACAGAAAGAATAATGAAAATAATTTGCATATTTAAAAGGGCTTTCTGGAGCAGGTGTTCTGAAATTAAGCGTAATTTATCAGCAGAATAAAGGCTCAAAAATTTGACCAAAGGATGTTTTACAAAAAATAAAAAAAAGATACACAGGAAGGTTCCAATTATGTTCGACACACGGAACTTGGCAAGGGATTAACTTTAAATTCGAATCAAAGGGCCTAGACGTGATGCTGCCCATCTGCATATAAAAAGAAGGAGGCTATTATTGATGGGAAATTTTCATTTTGTGATGTGAATGTTGTTTGATGAGTAAAAATGTTTTGTCAAATTCAAGATCTAATGGAAGAAAATCGACAGGAAACAAACAGAAGCTTACTTCCGGGGACTTCATTGGTCCTAGAATTATTCAAATGATTCTGGATATGTCTTTTGGGCACCCAAGAAACCCCAGGACAATATTTATTAAAAGTTTTAAAGGGCAGATATTGAAATTTGAAACTTTTCAAGGATCTTGAAAACTGGAAGAACCTCGAAAAGCAGAACGTCGTGGAATCTTTTTTTTAAGCTCAATGGCCTGAAAAATATTTTTTCCGGGCGAAAAATGTACTGAATCAAGACATAAATACCTTTGTGAATATACTGTTGTAACCTATGGAAATTTCTTAAAAAGAAATATAAATCTTTATACCGAGCTGATTTGTTCTATGCCGAGATTCCAACCATTTTGATGCAATTCCCAGCACATACCAAAATTTTGCTGAATTTTTGAAAACGTGACCTCAAATAAAATGAATGACATCAGAGCCACAACAGGAAACCTTACAATGATTTTCCATCCCTCTTCCAAAAAAAAAGTAGTTTGGCTCTGAAGTTTGCATTTCCTTTTCCCCTTCATTTTTTCGGGGGTTGACCTCGGGTCGTTTATTGACCTCGTTTCCCGCAAAGGAGAAGAAACCTTTATCTTGTCGAAGGATGAGTCTTCTGGGACAGAAACGAAAGAAGGAAGCGGATCCGGTCTTTTCAGGTTCTCGTTCATGTCAGGGCCTGGGCTGCTGATGAGCCTCACTTTTTTTCTCCTGAGGGGTTTTATTTTTTAGTTTTTTTTTTGGGAGAGAACCCCAAGAGGGGTTATTGAAGCCATCAAAGATAACCTTCTCTATATATAACCCACTCTTTTTTTCATTTTGAAAACATTTCCCGCATTCTTTTTCTCGGAATTTTGAAGCACTGTACACATGTGACGCGTGCCATGAAAAAAAAATGTTATTCCACATGAATCACTGAAATTTTTTATAATTTTTTCGAAATTTCTTTTGTGAACCACAGATGCTTCCGTGATTTTGTTTACAGCTGTGATTATCACATGACAAAGGCTCGGAAAAGCTTCGTTTGGAATAAATAAAAAAAAGTGCATGACGTCAGTTCATTCCAAATGAAAAAAATTGGAAAAATGAAACAGAATCAATCACTCGAGATGCGAGTGTGAAATTCGATAAGAGCTTTTCCATTAGTTCAGTTGATCTCATCAATCTTGCTTTATGACATTTCAGTGTATCATGTCAGACATTGAAATTGTTTTTTCTCACAAGAATTCAGATTTTGCTGAAATTTTGCATAGAGAAGCTGCGTTATGAAAGCAAAGATCCGATCATCAAATGGAGATTTGGAAAAATGCACAAGGTTTCTTCAAGTGACACACTATTAATAATGTGTTGCGTGAAGATGAAAAAGCAAAATTAAAATTGACACTGCCACACATTAAAACTGGGTATTACCATTCAAATGAAATAAATGAATTCCGTGTGCTTCAACCTCAGTTGGGAAATCAGGCGATTCAAGTTATGGACTTGTAATTTTGGGACTCAAGAGGTTGCTTTAATAAATCTAGAACATTTTTAGGTATTCAAATGGAGCCTCATTAAAAATGTTTCGCGATGTTCAAACAGAACACTTTATTTTCCGACATATATAATATTTAAATCGTCAGTCGAATCTAATTATAAAATTTTACTCATTGCATAGCCTCCTAAATCCTCGTTACTGTGAACTTCAGACTGCTTTTTTGCTTTTATCTGATTTAAAAAAAATAAATTGAAGTGAAAGACGGGGTAATTTTCTTTGTCTGCATCCCGTTTTCGTCCAAGAATACTTTACCTGGAACTCATTTAAATTTATGAAATGCAGAAAAAAAAAACTTTCCGGCTTTACCGAAACAAACGTGCTTTGTTACGAGATCTAGAAAATAAGTTTACCATCGTGCTGTTTTTCTTCTTATCCTTTCGCACTGTTTTCGCACAGCAAACATAATTAAGGTTTTCAGCGGAGAGTTTTTCAAAGTCATCATAGAAATCCTCAATTTTCAACTATTCATACTTTCGTTCACACTTGAGTTTTTTTTTCGTTCCCCAGAATTGCAGTTTATACCCTCTGTTTACATAAGCAGAGACAAGCCGGTTTGTTTATTGCTAGGTAAATATGTGAAGATGCTGGTACATGCAGTAAATGTACAGTACTTCAAATAAAGCAAAGGCGCTTTCGGGTAATCAAATTGTTCTTCCTTGTCTTTGAAACAAGAAAAAGAGGGTCGGGAACACTGCGAATTATTTATTATCGATCGTTCATAGATGCAAAGTTATTTTTCGTGGGCTAAAGAGCTACAATTAAAACTTTTGGGGGACTTTTTAAGTATATGAGCGCCACCTGGTGACCAAACACTAGTGCCATTCAACTGAAGGTTTCCGTCAATTTTTTGCGATGGTTTGCCTTGAATAAAATGCGTTATTTAGAATTTTTATTTGTGTGTATGGGTTGAAAAAATTATGAAGCGCATTATTCAGACCGGAAATGGCTGAGAAGCACTTAAGAGATTTTCTACTAAAATTATGTTTAAATCATACAAATCCAGAATAACATGACCAGTAAGTAAACTTAGAATATGATTTTTACTATAAGGCATTTCTTTGGTCGATAATTTTAATCAGCAATAATTTATTTGAGTTTACGTCCTCGAAAAATATTTGATATCAAATTGGTATCCCATTTCCTGCAACCCTTGAGCAAATAAAAAAAGGCATGGAAAAATTGGCACAATTTTCTCTGCCAAGCCAACGCCCCTAATGATGCCTATTGATCGCTCGAATAATCGATCAGCAGGATTCATTATAGTTCATAAATCCTTCCGCAGATGCGAAGGCTTCGCACGATCATTCTAGGAATCTGCTGAAAGTGGGGGGATTTTCTCAAGCACCAGGGAAAATTTGCACACTTCCCCATGTTCCGGTTTAGGAAATCCACGGGGCTCAAACTCAAGAGGTGCTCATGAGCATACCGGAAATCCGTCTACAATATATATTCAGAATCCCCGCGAAAGTGTGCTCTTCAATCCGGAATCCATTTAAAAATTGTCAACGGATTTCACTCTCCAGATGCTGCACATATAATTACACAAAAATAATCAGCATCACGGAAAATAGTGTCAGAAAATCCCTTCTGCCTTTGAAAGCCATAAATTCAGAGAACTCCCTCATCAAACATTCACTGGAATAGTGCCTATACACAGGGTATATCTGAAATTAAATAATTCAAAACACAATTTAGAACTTTGAGTGAAGCTTATCTGATCTAAATGCACACATTCTACTTCAATATTTATCTGAATAATAAAATTTTCGGAACATGAAGACTGGAGTGTTCATCATGCATGAGAAACGATTTTTGCTTGAATTTTGAGGACCAAAATACTAGTAGATATCTTTAAAATAGGAACGTGGTGCTTGTTGTGAGAAAAAGAGATGTCAAACAGACAAACTCACAAAGCTGAAAAATGTGATATAGAATGGATGTGAAAATAGAAAAAGAAGTGATTGAATTTAAAGATATGAATCGAAGTTCTTTTCGCGAGAGTGAAGTGTTAAATTAATGAATGAGAGCTCAATGAATCAGCCGGGACAAAGTCCTAGTTTAACGAGTTGTATTTTCTTGACGACAAACACTTGGTCAGAATTTTGGAATTCGGAGTTTTGCGAGATGAAAAAGCTTCTCTGCTCGGAGATCTGCTCAGGTAGTGTGAAGTTTACACTCACTACTTTTAGTACGACTTAAACCTCTTGTCCTTTTCTCAACGACTTCCTGCGCCTAATTCTTTAGATAAGTCTTCTACAGGAACGACCCGGACCCTTAACTTGAGCCGTTTGGTTCCCAGGCTCCAGCAGAAGCTGTTAGAAATTTTTGGAAAAGACGATCGTTTAAAATTAATCTGGCACCGAATTGTTGGCATGCCGAAGTTTTTTCCAACACTTGTTATTTGTATAAATGCGGTATGTCATCAATAAATGAACACGTGCTAACAGTTAAAATTCAGCCAAAAAATGCATTGTTAAAGGGGCTCCTTCCAGAGGTATTCCCAAGGTTTTTCCATTCATTTATTTCTTAAAAGAAGCCAGACGCAAAAAAAGCATAAGGTTATACTTGTAGGAATCAATAATTCAACAAAATTATAATTTGGGTTGAAAATATGGAATACAAAAGTGAAGAGCCTATAAAAATTGAATACAGTGCTTTTTTGAATAATGAGGAGGCTGTCTTCTCTATACTGCTATACAAAAATATTTTTACAGAACATTTGACAGGTTTTCTGGATTGCTTGTTGAGCAAAATTTTCTCCAATGAAGCCTTCCTCCAGCTCAGTGCTAAAAAATGAATATAATTTCCCAACCCTTTGAGTCCAGGACGTTTTTCCATGACAAAAAGAGGTCCAATGGAGAGTGCAACACTCCCATTCAGAGAACAAATAGTATAATACACCAACTACAGGTGGACCCTCTTTACAAAAATCTTGTCTACAATGCTTTTCTTTCTGTACAACGACTTTTTTATGATCATAATGGGTTCTCTCCCCACATTATAGGGATTCCCTACAACAAAGTTCTCTCTATGAATGAATGAACAGAACACTTTATTTGCCGCTTTCGAATCAAAGAATAGCTCGTTTTATAGGGTTCTTGCAGAAAGGTCCAACACGAACTTGATTACCAATGCTAATTGCTCATCTACTCTGATCGAATATTTAATCACTTCAGAGCAGGAAACAGAGCACAAATGGATAGCAAAAAGAAAAGAAAATACAATCCACATGATACAACTGGACATCTCACATGTATGCATACACCCATTCCTTCCATGACATTGAAAACAAAATATCAGTAAAAATTAATTTAAAGCACAAGGTCTTCAGCTCTCTATGAAAATTTCTTTCTGATGGCCCCCTGATTTCTTGGTGTCCACCTGCACTATGACAAATCAACCATTTAATTTGTAATTATCTTTTTTAACGGTCATGTGTGTCAGAGAAAGACCCAATGTACTGTACAAGCAAAAAAAGGCAGTATAGAAGAGCTGTAAACGAGCTGTGGTGTCAAACGGCGCCTTATCCGGGCTCCACAGGGTCATCCATCAGGCCCGTCGGCGCCGCCATTTCTCTTCGTTACTGTCCGCCGCCATTTCAGCTTTCCGGGCACGGATTTCACCTTCCTTTTTCACCCCCCTAAAGAAAATCCCCTTTCAGCACTCCAAGATCCCCATTGCCCCTCTTTTGCTTCCATCTCATTGAGGATGAAACAGACAAATCCCCGCTTTTCTTTCCTTTATATATATATATACCGCCCAAGAATATCTGTGTACCAAAAACGTGGGATGCAGCGAAAAGAAATCCTGACAGCTAAAGCCGTTTTCATTTATTTATTTATTTTTGCTGTTGATCCTCTGGACGAAGGAATGATGAATCCTTTTATTTTGGGAAATTGATTTTTGAGTTCATCGTTACTTCAAAATAGAATAACATCCAGTTACATTAAATTCGCAATTAAACGAGCAAAACAAAAAATCGATAAGAAGAAATTGAAATAAACATTGCAATTATCGAATTTCTTGTGGGCAATTATCCGTTATTACAATATGCCACTATAGCAAACCCTGTCGTGACATGAATGTAAAATGGCAAAAATAAAAAATAAACAAAGTTTCAGTGCCAAAAACTTGTATTTCCAAATTTATTTTTGGACCGCGGAATAATGAACATTATAATTACGTGCAACATAAATTTTTCCATGTAGGAAAAAATAATATCATCGAAATTTCTTCACCCGTGGTTCGCCAATTTAGATGTAGAACCACATGCAAAGCGTGCATGAAATTTTGCAAACTTGTATCGCAGTCAAAATTCATGCAAAGCGTGCATGAAATTTGGCAAAATTGTATCACACTCAAAAATCGCCACCTATTTTTCATCATTCAATGTGAGAAAATGTGCTTCGCTCGTAAAATTTGGAAATATTACTTCAGGCCATTTGGTATTTTTATAGAAAATCAGTAATTTTCGAAAACTAAATGTAAAAAACAAGCGAACAAAAAAATACATTCTTCTCGAGGTTGTGAATTGCTTTTTTAATGCAAATACCAGTTGCAGATAAAAAAATACAGTGACTATAAATAAATAAATAAATAACTATGACATAAGCTGACCAGCATTTTCCGAGCATTCCTCAAAGGGAACATTACTGTCATAAAACCGGACCTGATGCAGGAAATTCCCTTGGTAACTTCTCTTATGTCTTGTACCACAAGATAAAAAGGGATATCCGTTATCGCAAAACAAAAAGGTTCGACTTTTCATTTTGCCCAAGGGCTCCATTTGTTCTAATGGATGCTGCTCCAGGCGTGATTTCCCCAAAGAATTAAAAAAACGACCCCATTTATTTTTCACATTATTCCGAGTGCATTATCGGAAATTTCGAGATAAAATGCGTCGCATACGCGGATCGGAACTTTGCAGAATGCTGCTTGAAAATTCGCGAAAAAGGCATTCGATAATTACAAATCACCTTTCGATCAGAGTAGATGAGCAATTAGCATTGGTAATCAAGTTCGTGTTGGACCTTTCTGCAAGAACCCTATAAAACGAGCTATTCTTTGATTCGAAAGCGGCAAGATGCTAAATTTTCTCTTGCATCAGGAACCGAAATTCTGCAGTATTCTGGAACTTTACGTGACATAATTTTTTTTACCCTCTTTAAATTGTTACCACTTCAAATTGGCGGAAGGGTTTTATTCAATAATATGGCGAAAAATATTCTGAGCAGGATTTTAGGCTCAAGTCAATGATGCCATATGAAGTGCTTTTCTTTTATATTTTCAAATTTTGGCAAGTCTCATGATGTACTACCATGAATTCATTCTACGGGTCAAAAATGAAACGAAAATCTCAAAAAGCACTTAAATGGAACTTCCTCATTCACAGCTTCAATTCGGCTCATTATTTT
>CAJPEX010005469.1:0-16233 GCA_905338405.1 Notodromas monacha | reverse complement strand
GAACTTTTCTTACATCAATTTTAGGGTTGGAAATATTTTTTTCTTGTAATTTGGCCTGAAATGTAATTGCAATTTTATCACAAAATGTCCCTATGTTGAGTCAGTGTCCTCACGTCAGGCCTTATTTGATTAATTTTTATGGGAAAATAAGTGTCCCTATGTTGAATTGTCCGCAGGTTGAGGAGTCCGCATGCTGGGGTCTCACTGTATACCCAAGCATTGCAACAATGATTTGTTAACCTGTGTTCTATTGATATGCTACTGCACAACAAGAACATGGAGGAGGATATAACTCAAAATGACTTGATTTTCATATAAAGTCCTGGATGCTTTGCTGCTAGCGACATCTATTAACTCCAGAAGAATTCCGCACAGCAGCAGACAAAACATGAACGTTCATGGAATGATTTAAATATCGCTCACACATACCAACATTTTTAATTCCCTGGAAAATTCAACTGCCATTCTCTTGCCAGATGAAAAGATATTTGTTGAGGCAACGTCCAACAGTTGGCAGGTAAAGTGCTGCCAATTTTCCTGTAATAATTTGATGCATAATTCACGAAGTTCCTGCAAACATTTAAACCCAACATTATAAACATTATTCAGAATCATGATAAATCCTTTCGGCAACTCGTTCTGCGAGGATCCCTTTCATGTCTTGATTTTTAAAAGAAATAAATAGCATGGTTCACACTCGTATAAAATAGAACATGTCTTTACAGGAAGCATGAATATACAGCATTCAACGTTCGAACTGTTTGAATTCATCACTCGAACTGATCGATTTTTGGCTGCTAGTTTTCAAGAAAATACAGGAACGTCAGCTAAAACATCCATTAAGCTTGAGGACATGAAGCACTGGAAACGCAAAATATATTTTTTTTAGCAGATAACTTGTTGAGAGAAGCGTATTTTTTCTGAAATCACCTGGAGGAGATGAAACTCGGAACGACGAAGATAAACTGCTCATCCTGCCCACTGTCACGGACTGCTATAGCACAAAAGAACGAAATTCACTGCTCACCGAGAGATTTATTGCCTGTATTTCTGAACAGCAGCAAAAAAAAAGAAGTTTAAATGCTTATATTGGAAGCTGTTGAAGAGAAAACCGCAGGAGAATGAACAGAAAAAAAGGCAGTCGACGAAAAGTTCGAAAAGTAACGTACAGTATATAGAAAGAAATATAGCTGAAACTTGGAAGTTTTACGACACGAGTCCTGTATATGCATTCAAGTGTTCTTTTCTAGAAAATAAGAGCCTGTTCAGCGAAAAACAGTCACAAAACTGAAATTTCGTCCATTGGGAATTTTTCATCTTGTATAGGTTCTCGATCATGGCTTATCTCGAAAATTGACGTGAAAATTTACTTCTGTCTAATAAATAAATGAATCATTATTTGTCACCATATTTAATTTTTGACTATTGTTTCGTCACAACTTCAAGGGCTGACAATTTTATTTTCCATTATCGTAATTATCAGGATCTATATGTTCCTTTTTAGTGCGAGATTTCCGCGTATTTTATGTGCCTTTCAGTAATTTTCAATGGTTCATCGATTTATTCCGCTTGCTTGACTTACGATAAGTCTAAACTTTTCTAGAAAATAAATTGGGAAGTTGCGTAACTTTCCACTTTTGGGGGATTTTCGGGATATATAAATACATGAGCAATCTTCGATTAAAAATAATTTTGCAGAATAAATATATAAATTTTTTAAAACTTTCTTATCGACATATCACACTTGACTGGCCAATTTTTACAAAGCTCTAAAATTTTACCTTGTGCATGTATTTATGTATATTACAAATTTATTTCTAAACTGTAATATAATTTGAACTACGTGCCCTTTTTGAAGCATGAGTCATGATGATGCAATATTTTTCTCCTTGAAACAGATTGGATGAGGATGAATTTCTACTCAAAACCTTAATTTTCAGATACGGCATTTCAGTTTCTTTGGTGTTTTTCCAACTTGAGCAATAAAAGTAATTGTTCTTACACATTAACAATTTAATGCAGTACACAGTTGAAATGTTTCGATTGATAGAACACAAACACGAAATTATTTAACAAGTTCCAAGAATTTGCTTCTAAGGGGATGTAAACATCGTCCTGTTCTTTCCATGGATGCCTCCAAGAATTCTGATTCAACGATGAGTTTATTTTATTTGTGCTGCTTTCTGTTTATGCAATCAAGATCCTGGAGTAACGATCAGTCACCTTGTGGAATAAAACACTACAGTGCTCAAAGAATAAATGAGAAAAATGCGAATTCACTGAATGCATGTACTATACGTTAACTTTCAAAAACCGTCAACTCGTCCCAAAAAAAAAAAAAACGGATCGAGATGAATTCACACGCTTTAAAACAAATGCTGCAACTACGTATCGTCAATTACCATTTACCAACATTTGGAAAAAATATACAGATGGACTCTTTCTACATATATCTTGTTTACACCGATTTTCTCTTTGCAAAGATTTTTCTCATAGTTTTCGATTCCCCGTGTTACAGGGAGTCTCTGCAAAGAAATTACCTCTGCAATGCTTTATTTTGGTCCCTTGAATTCTTTTGAATTTAAAAATTCTTTCTATAATGCTTTTTTCTTCTGGTCCCCTGAATCCTGTAAGAGAGAGAGAGAGAGAGAGTCCACCTGTAATGTCAGGAATAAAGTTGGTAAGGTTGAAATTGGATAAGTTTGGAAATAAATTCAACAAAGAATTTGGTTGGGCTGCAAACTGCGGGTGAAATCTCACTCTATTTTAAAGTTGTTTTAATTCAATAACTCAAGATATTCACAAAAAATGCTCGAATGTCAAGCACGAGAGCTCTGGCACAAGTGAAGAGTTTTGATAGATTCAGAAATCAGGAAAACTGTCCTCCAAGGTCAAATAGCAGAACCAGGATTTTAGCAATAAAAAACAGCCTTGGATCCCAGGCATCCGGAAAATGAGTGTGTGAACCAAGGTCTTTCTTGGTTCACACAGAGATAAACAAAGACCAGAATTTGGGTTCTCAGATTTAACTTGTCAAATTAAGTTCTGTCATTTATTTTTGCAACTTGTAATACAGGTAGATTTTGTTGTAGAGAGTATAGGCGGACTCACTCCCCCTATAACATGATTGAAAGAACCCCGTGTAGTGAACAACGACATAAATCGTTATGCAGAGAAATTTTTTTTACAGAGGCCACCTGTTTTATTGAGGCTTCATTTGAAAGAAACTAGCAAACTTCAGTCGCTGAAAAATTTCCACGAACTACAAGAACAATTGGCTGCGCGAGGAAACAATCCGAAAGCAAATAGCACCCACTTTATTCCGAGCAGACGCGTATCCCGGGATAATCGCGCAACCCGCGGGGAGTTGAATAATTGATTGAAAGACGGTCAGCAATAATTGCCAGTCAGAGATGCAAGAAAAATAGCCTCGGCGATAAGCCTACACAAAAGCAGCAAGCGAAATATAATGCTCCAAAGAAAAACCAAGCATATACGACCAGCAGTTATCCCACAGCAGCAGCTCCTTCATCTTCACAAGATTACAAAATAAATTCGAGACAACAACAAAAAAATTAATTTGAGCGGGTCTTGGGACATTTTGTTTTTCCACTGAAAAAAGAGTGCTTATTCAGATATTACATGATCAATTGGAAAATGGGAAATTATCGTCTTTCCGACACCGTTTTCGAAATCAGACAACGATGTTGGATCAAATTTTAATTCCGCTGCTGCAGGGAAAGTGTGTAGCTCAAGTCTGAACAAAAATGAAAAGATTTCCCGTGTTCATGCACTCATTTTAAATTACAACAGCGAGAGAGATGGACGCGATTCATCGGCTCCGATCGTCATTAAAATGAACCCCGTCATACCCAGGTTCGTATAGTGGAATGAAATTCTGTCGAGTCACTCTCCAGAAATCCTTTTGTATAGTCGTTCGCCTTGCCACGCTGTCTCAGTGTACACAGTCGACTCAACAAAAACAATTTCCATCTGGGGAAAATTCGATAATTTTTTTTCCTCTACAATATTCAAATTAATCAACTTTTCAAAAGTTAAATCTGCCAGCGTCAATTGAGAAAGGGTAAACGAAAGATTCGAAGAAATTGAACTTAGCGCTTAAAGTAACATAATATTGATACTGGACTGTCATATTTGGATAATTGATCTCTCATGTTGTGAAACTATTTGAGCGATCAACTTGATTTTTAATTCATCATTCAGTATCCTTTTAGATTTGTAGGCAAATGATTTGAACAATTGCTGGTGTCAGGAATAAAGCTGGTGAGGTTTAAAATATACAGTGGCCCCCCGCCTAACAGACCTCCCGTGTAAGGGATTTTTGCCAAACAGACCAGCTCTGCAAGCACTTTTTCCTCCCGCCCAACAGACAAAATCCGCCAAACAGACNCCGCCCAACAGACAAAATCCGCCAAACAGACTTCTTTTGGTTTAAAATTAGTGTTGAAAGTTGAAATTTTTAATTTTTTATGTAATTGAATTTGTGTAAAGGACTTTTTGTCTAACAGACTCGTCCCTTGCACGAATCAAGTCCGTTAGACAGGGGTTGACTGCAATTGATTCTTGAAATAAATTCACCAAGGAATTTGGTTGGGCTATGACTGGGGTGAAATCTCACCCTATTTTAAAGTTGTTGTAATTCAAACACACGGTCAACACACAATATTCACAAAATGATGGAGTCTCTGGCATGAGACCTCAGAGAAGAGTGTAGGATTTCAATTGATTCAGAAACCAGGCAAACTGTCCTATAAGGAAAAATAACAGAACCAGGATTTTAGCAATAGAAAACAGCCTTGGAGGCTTCCAGAAAAAGTTTTTGTGAGCCAAGGTATTTCCTGGTTCACACAAAGATGCACAAGGACAAGTCTTCCCAAGAATTTGGACTCCAGAGGTTATCATTCAACATAAAAAAAATCACACTCTAGCATTTATTTTTGCAACAGATGGAAATTGAGTTTATAAATTGGCTGGGAAATAATTGGGAAAAAGCAGGGGTTGCTTGTTAAAAAAAAAATTAGGACCGGGCTCAGAATTGGATTTTTGTAATGACCGTTTTTGGATTTTTTGTACAGATCTTT
This sequence comes from Notodromas monacha, assembly GCA_905338405.1. Lineage (NCBI taxonomy): Eukaryota > Metazoa > Arthropoda > Ostracoda > Podocopida > Cyprididae > Notodromas > Notodromas monacha. The sequence goes on along the minus strand of CAJPEX010005469.1, from coordinate 11,131 downwards.
TGTTTGGAAGGCTTCTATGGTGCTCTTGGACGTTCATAAAAATATTTTCTTTCAAGACCTGTCTGAATCTCATCTGAGACTACGGACTTATGACAGAAAGTGTACTTGGTGTCTTTTAAAGAAAATAGCAGGGTAGCTTTAAAAGCCAAATTTCAATGCACATTTTTGGCTGTGAAATCGCTATTGCCTGACGAATTATTAATTTTCCGCCACAAAAAACGCAAACACTATTATTTTAAAAATTATACGCCTCAAAATGGACTTATTCTCTGATCCTGTATTCACAAATACACAAAACGAAAGTTAATACAGTACAGGTATTTCTGAAAATTCTGCGCGTATATTATGCCAGATATATTTTCAGGATATTCAAAGTTGTGCTCATTATTTTGCGATAAATTGAACAATATATAGATTTGGGTTGGGTGGGAAGGGGGTTTGGTTGTGGAAATTTTGATTGAACCTTGTGAACGCTGAAAAGCGGCAAATAAAGTGTTCTGTTCATTCATTCATACATATATAAAAGGGGAATGCAATCTTAAAATTCCCAGATGGTTCTATGGTTGGGAATTAGTATACTTTACTTCATGTGTATTTGGTAACTTTTGTCAGGGCCAGCATATGTGATCTACAGCAACTTTGAAAATTCTATAATTCAAAAAGGATTTTCTGTACATCAATTTTCTCTGTATAACGAAGTTTCTCTTGGTCCCACAGATGTCTTTCTCCATGTTTATTATAGGGATTCTTTACAAATAAATTCACTCGACAAAGATTTTTAAGAGAGAGAGAGAGAGAGAGAGTTTACCTGTAATTTCGAAGATGCAGATTTTTATTTATAACATTTTTTTTAGACGAACCCAGTATACCGAACCCTGGGTTCAACACAGTGAGTCAGTCGGTCGCGTGCTGTGTCGATCGCCGATGGAAAACCGCGATAGCAATCCGGACATTGTTGCAAGCGAGGATGCAACTCTTGGCTTTAATTATCTTGAACAAACATGGCCGCGTCTTCTCCACAGCTATATACAATGCTTTATTTTTATTTTTTGTTTTATTTTTCTTCTATATTTCGTATATACTCTTGCAACCGCACAGGTTTTTCCTCTCAAAGCTCTTTTCCATTCAACAACGTCCTCCTTTTCTTCTTTCTTTTTCCCCCCCCGAGATAAATGAATCGGAATTGAAGCTAATCTGGATTGAAACAGAATTGCTTGTAGCAGGCGAATGTTCAATGGAAGAAGTTGGGATTGAGACTCACAATAAACGCAGAGTCATCTTTCGCGGCTTTCGAGTTTTTATTTTATACATTTTTTTTTCTTCAATGCACTTAGAGGCTTAGAAACGTCAGTGTAGGAGAACTGAGAGGGGGTTTTGTTTTAGACTCAGTGCTGGAGAAGTTTGTTGATGATTAGGAGTTGTTTATGGTGATTAATTCTGACCTTTTTCCGTACGGAAATAATGTTTTTTTTTCAATTCTAAGGGATCCTATAATTTTTCTCGGGGAATTTTCCCAAAGAAATAATATTTAAATTTATTTATCTGAAGGGAGTCGAGGCTTGAATATAAGTTTTTTTTTCTAATATTTCTGGAAGATTGGCAGGTGGTTTTGGAGATTATTTTGGAATATTTGTTTGTCAAGTGTTTTTTTGATGGTAAATTTTTCACCGAGATTGTAACGCCAGTGTAAAGAATTTAAGCATAAAACAGGATGGGTTTTTCTGAAACAATCAACAACCGCAAAAAAGGGTTTATACCTATAGAACAGTTGAAGCTTCTTTCGAAAGAGTTTACCCTCGTGATTACCAACAGTTGAAGCTAAGTCAAATCATTCAAGAAGCTGGAAAGAAAGATTTTCAGGGGTTGTTACGAAGTACCATTTTTCGTACTCCGAGGAATTCACGCTTCCACGAGACATTCCTCTATTTCCGATTGAGGTGAGATTTTCTCACCAGCACCTTTTGTGGTGCTCCCTTCTCATGCGTTACAATGTTTCTCACCAGCCGTAAATCTCTGCTGACCTTTTACACCTGCAACAGTGTCTNGTGCGGTTTCTCACCATGACTATATAGCTTGCAGCATGGGTTAAACCGTGGCCCCAGTTATTTGTGGGGTTTCTTTTTTCCTTTGGGTTCTCGGGGGAGAAATAAATTGGGAAACAGTCACTGTTGGGGAGAAGATTTATAAGGCGAGGTTTCGGTCAATCACGCTGAACTTTTCTGCCCAAATAGCTGTGGTGCCGAACCCCCCATGGACACCAAAATCTCATTTAAATTTCCTCGTCTACACGTTTGCTGCTCGAATATAACGGCTCCACATTTTGTTCTAGTTATTCTCTGGTGCATCCTCAAATTTTTCACTTATTCTCCATCTATGGGATTTTTTTTTCTTGGTATGAAGAACCCGTGGGGATTTTGGACCATTAATCTGCCTGTTACGCTATTAAAATGTGCATGTACAGTTGGGGTCTCTTCAGAATTTGAAATCAGAAGGATCCAGAAAATGTTTACTTCATTGGGTTTTGAGTGTTGAGTAAAATAGCATTTGTGTGGAAAACATACAGGAACAGTTACACAAATGTAAATTGATGATATTTTTGGACCTCGAATAGCAGAATAAATGAGTTAAAATCATGATGAATAACTTAAAAGGCATCATACAATTTTCCCGATAATCACTCTAATTGCGATAAATTAGAAGCTTGTATTTTCATTCCTCTTACACGTCTAAAATTTCCAATTTATCTTGTTCACCGTCAGGTATTTTTTTTATGTTCAGTCCATCACGATTCTGAGACATTTACCTTCCTAATGTAATAAAAATGTATATATGCAGGTGAACCTCCTCAAGTAAAGTGCAAATTGGGCGGGAGGAAATAGCACATATAGGTAAATTAACTGACATGAGACAACTTGGAGTTTCACGACCTATTTACTTATCTGTCCTACGACTTAAAGTGTCGTCGTTCCCATGTAATGTGATTACTCATTTAGTGAAGGTAAACTTTACTTAGATAAAAACAAAATCTTTCATATCCTTCATTCCAGAAAAATAACACAAATGCCTCAGGGAATTTTAATATTATGAAGATCTCGAGGAGGAAAGCCTTTGACTTAGAAGATTTAAGTAAAAATGCTCTTTTATTTTTGTTTTTCTTTCATATCCTTCATTCCAGAAAAATAACACAAATGCCTCAGGGAATTTTAATATTATGAAGATCTCGAGGAGGAAAGCCTTTGACTTAGAAGATTTAAGTAAAAATGCTCTTGATGATGAGGAGGGAATCCTGATAGTGACATGAAAAATTGAAGTAAAGAGTTTATTTTTTATTTTTGAGGTTTTATTTAGCAACCTCTAACTGTACGCTGATCTAAATGTGAGGAGAAAATGTCTTCCACTCCATGTATCGATCAATGGATTTTCAGATCCATTTAATGTCTCATTGGTTTTCAGTTTGATACTGTATTTCATATTTTAGGCATTTCGTATGATGATGACCAAATATACGACTATAAAGACTATAACAGTGATTATGATTCGACGCGATTGTTTCAAAATTTGGAATGCTACGCGTTATCAAGTCGAAAAGATTCAATAATTCGAGGTTTTATAAACGTATAACAAAGTTAACGGATGTAAAAAAAAATCGTTTCATCGAGGTAGCCATGATTTTTTCTCCTGAGTCTCCTATTTCACAAAAAATAGTCTCTTTTCGAGTCTTGACAGTACCTGATTTTTCTTTCTATCAAATTTTTCATCTTCATTTGACCATAACCTCCCGAAATATTTGCGTTTTGGCCGCGGCCTACGAAACAGAGCATAAATTCCCATTTAAATTTTATTGCGAATAACTGAGCCTTATTTATTTAATTTTTTCGTCGGGAATTTCAATTTCGAAAACGTGCTATCCCCGCGGGTGTAGTTATAAAATGTAATTGTTAGCAGGTCGGATACGGTGCTGGAGTCCTTGGCATGACAAAATTACCTGTTATTGCAACTTCCAGTGCAGCAAAGGACAATTTCCCGCCCACAGACCGTCCTTTTTTAATTTCAGTTCGTGTTCGAAAGCTTCCTCACGATATCCTGAAAGCAGGCGAGAAATCGCATGAATGAGTAATCATAATATTCTTTTATAAATGCTTCAGCAATTATTTTTGACTAGACATGATCAACACAATCTAACCTAGCCTATGATGAAAAATTTCAACCTCCTTTGCTGCTGATGGCGAGCAACTGCGAAACTTGGATTTAAGTAAGACTTTTTGGCATTCAAAAAACCATTATATTGTTTTCTGATGGCAAAAAAAAAAAACTGGATCCGTTTTTAAAGCTTCAAGGCTGACAATTTTTTTACGATCTTGAATTAACCAAAAGCTCGGACAGTGACAAACATAAGCAGAAACCTTCTTCGTGCTGGTATTAAAAATTACGGGAATGTAACAGACCATTGATTGTCCTACAGTAGTTTGTTTTACGCTTTCATTCTGCGTTTTTCTCACCAACTATGCTTCCTATGAGAACATGATCTTTTTTTTTTTAAAAAAAGGGACAAACTGAAACGGATAGAAAATATATGTCAGCAGCATGACAAGGCAGATCCTGGTTGCCCAACATGAAACCAGTTAACATCCTTAGGCTCTTGAATTCGATCCACGTGTACGGAAACAACGTTGACGTGGAGGAATTGCTTAAACGGAAGATATATTACACAAGGCGACCTGGAAAAAAACTCGAAATAATTGAAGCAGAGGCATGAAAACGACCGCAAACTTTTTGCACACACTTCGTATATAATCACCTTTTGATGGCGAATATTTTTCTGCAATTATTAAGAGGGAAAGAGTTTCAGCTTTCATGAGCTTGTAATGGAAAATTATTCATCGATTTCTGTATTTGTTGAGTGATTAATAAAAAAAATTTTGGGATCTAAATGTTTCATGGACCCAAAACCTGGGACTGTATAGTAAAAACATTTTTTTGGGAGATGACTACAACAAGATTTTTTTCTTCTGGAATTACTCACTTATTGTCTGTTTCAATGGGTATTTCTTGTTAAATCAACAAATTGTGAAGCTAACTATCTTCATTGTACAATGTATTTTACACGCAAATTAAAAAAAGTTGTCCTCGATAAATCTGGTGTTTTCTTTCGAATTACATACAAGTATTGCGTCGATCGGGATTGGAAGTCATAAATATTTATTTGGAAATTCTCTCTTGACCGCCGAGGAAGTTTTCTGAGCAGAATTGATAACTTCTTATATTTCCAATGAGAAAAATTAGCCAAAAACGTTTGGCGCTTAATTTTGAAAATTCGTGAGAGATTTTTCACCAAGTATCTGTTGCAAAAATAAAATAGCATGATTGAATTTGTCACACAAAATTAGAGAACCCAAATTCTCAGGAGAATCTTCTTTCATTTGATCTTTGTGAGAATCTTGAAAGACCTTGGTTCTCACGTTTCTTTCTGAGCCCTCAAGACTGTATTTTATTGCTAAAATCCTGTTGCTGTTTTTTGTCCTTGAAGGACAGTCATCCTGTTTCCAAATTGGCAATAACCTCGTACATTCCAATTCAAGCGTTTGTGTGTGTCGTTTCTTGGCGATTTTGCATGGAAAATCACTACTTTCAGACTTACATATTTTATTGAAGTATACCAACCTTAAAATAGGGTGATTTCTCACCCCAGTTGCAGACCAACCAAAGTCTTGTGTTTCATTTCTCAAAATTCAATTCAATTTTCAGTCTCAAATTTAAAAATCTTTATTTGTCGAGAAAGTTTTCTTGACAGTATCATTATACCGTTTATGCTTCTATCTGAACCATCGAAATGAATAATTCCTCACAGAGGATTAATTTAAAATATTATGTAATCTTTTTTCTACTGTAAATGAAGACGTTTTCTGTTCTCTAAGCATCGCAATTCCACCAGGGAGCAGAAAATACTCACTACACATGATAAATCTGCGAAGTGAACTTCGGCTTTCAGCCATGTTGGAGAAAGTATAAAACCCTGTTTTTTAGACTCGTTTTTTTTTTTAATAATGCAAGCGTTAAATGCTGAAAACCATAATACGGAGAGAAAATAAAAAGGAACTTCGGAGTTGATGGCGGAATTCCGTTTTAATTAGAATCACGGTTTTCCTGTTCGCAGGTCGGTGCTGAACTTGACTACAACAAGATTTTTTTCTTCTGGAATTACTCACTTATTGTCTGTTTCAATGGGTATTTCTTGTTAAATCAACAAATTGTGAAGCTAACTATCTTCATTGTACAATGTATTTTACACGCAAATAAAAAAAAGTTGTCCTCGATAAATCTGGTATTTTCTTTTGAATTACATAAAAGTATTGTGTCGATCGGGATTGGAAGTCATAAATATTTATTTGTAAATTCTCTCTTGAACGCCAATAAAGTTTTTTGAGCAGAATCAGTAACTTCTGATATTTCCAATGAAGAAAATGGGCCTAAAACGTTTGGCGCTTTATTTTGAAAATTCACGAGAGATTTTTTATACTGTATCATTATATACCGTTTATGCTTCTGTCTCAACCATCGAAATGAATAATTCCTCAAAGAGGATTAATTTAAAATATTATGTAATCTTATTTGTACTGTAAATGAAGATGTTTTCTGTTCTCTATAAGCATCGCAATTCCACCAGGGAGCAGAAAATACTCACTACACATGATAAATCTGCGAAGTGAACTTCGGCTTTCAGCCATGTTGGAGAAAGTATAAAACCCTGTTTTTTCTAGACTCGTTTTTTTTTTTAAAATAATGCAAGCGTTAAATGCTGAAAACCATAATACGGAGAGAAAATAAAAAGGAACTTCGGAGTTGATGGCGGAATTCCGTTTTAATTAGAATCACGGTTTTCCTGTTCGCAGGTCGGTGCTGAACAGCTGGAGTCCATGGCACGGAAAACTATTCCGTCTCGTGACGATGCAAATATTTCCCGTCGATTCCCTGTCAGGGTTCCTATCATCACGACATCTTCCAAACGTTTTCCTTCTCCTACAACATCATTGTTCCCTTCTTCTTATTCTTATCCTCATTTTTTCCTCAGGCGATGAGGTTCATTTTAATCCCAATGCCAACCGGAACTAGGAGGTAAAAAAAAAAGGGAGGGGTTTTTCATCCTGTTCATCAAGTGCAGTAATTTTATCGGAGAAATCTTTTTTAAAGACCAAACTTTTTCAGGTTTTATAATTTGTCAGAAAGTGTGGGAATTTTGTTCCAAAATAAGTTCATTGTATTTTTCTATATTTTCAAACGCTAATTTGGATCTAAGCCCCCGTCACAAAACATTTTCGCTGAAGAAATTTCGTTTTTCGAGAAAAACATAGCTTACTATTACAGGTGGAATAAAAATATTTTAAGACATTGAATGCTTTTACCTCAAAATAAGACATGTGTTGAAATCGCAAAAACGAGACCAGCCTTATTTATTGAATAGGAAACACGGTATTCTTCCTCATGTAAACGAAGTTCGAGTTATTTTGAAGAAATGCACGCATTTTTGCGTGAGATGTTATCATGACTTCCAAGATGAAACTTTTCTGCACTTGATTAAAGTGGAGTGTGTTGGATTTTCTTTTAATTTTTCGGTTGAAAATTTAGAACAAAAACGGGTCCCTAACGAAATGGAGAATTAATTTCCGATGCGTTCCGGATGTGTCAACAATATTCCAGTTTAAAAAAAAGCATTTAATTCATTCAACAAAATAATCATAATGGTCAATGTGTTTTCAATATTTTGTTCTTTTTGTGCGTTCCTTCTTCATGTTTGCTGGTACGAGTCTGTGCCGTCATCCTTCTCAAAAGAGAATGTCGAGAACATTTTTCGAAAATCTTAAATCACTTAACATCCTTGACGTAATTGAAGGAAGGTCGACCGTTTCAGAGGATATATTTTTTGATATCATGCTGAGGATCGCATTTTTCTGCGGAATGCTCACGATTCCCGCTGATATTGTAGAATTCCTTTTTAAATCTTCGCAATGAAAACCAACATTCCTAACGGGAATTTTCTCGTCTTTATGGAAAGTGAATTAGAATCCAGGAAAGTGTTACTCGTCCCTGTTTCACAAGTTTGGTGCTGGTAAAGTGAGACTTCAACATGTGGACATAATGGGTGCATTGAAAGTATCCCAAACTCTAAATGTCCCTAAGTCAAGTCTCAGTTTCGATTAGAATTACATCATATAATTTTAAATTGGTGTTTTATGGAAGAAATATTCATAAGAATTCCATGAAAAAATATGAAAAATTGTCTCCCAATTGAAATTGATACAATCAATATTTTTCCTCAATGAGGAAATTTGGAGCATTTATTACTGTACCTCTACATATACAGTACTGCTGTACATTGAAATGTTGGCATTCTCTATAAAAATAAAATTCAAGTCAAAAATAGAGAAGGAAGTCCCTTCAAGCTGCTGGAGGTAATTTTTTTAAATTAGCAAAATGGAGGTAAAAGTATTAAGATGAATGCCAAAGAACTTTTCTTACAAATATCTTATGACTGGAAATATCTGTTTCTAGCAATTTAGCCTGAAACTTATTCGCAATTTTAGCGAACAAATGTCCACATGTCGGGCCTTTTTATTCATTTTGCATTTAGGAAAATAAAAACCCATGGGTCAAAGTGTCCACATGTGGGGGTTTCACTGTAATTATTTCATTGCTGATCCAGCTCAATCCAGTTTTGTTTTATTTTGCTTCTCTCTTCGTGTCAAAATTTCAGCACATTATTCAAAAAATACGATTGGCTTGAAACTTTAAGTATAAAATCATTCGTGATTTTGTTACGTACGTGTGCTGTTTTCTTGAAATGTCTGTGGTGTGCTTATGCTGGTTGCTTTCAGGTGCAATTTTTAGCACTTATTCTCTTCGAAGTCCAGCAGGACAACTTTCACTACCCACGTTCGTCTCACATTCGTGCTTGCAAATAGTGCTGCTAAAATGACACTTTCGAATAAACGCAGCAATTATTCGCACTTTTGAGTGACCATCAGAAGATGCACGTGAGTTGGTTGAATTGTGCGGGCAAAGCCCACTGAGATATGTGCCAATCAGATGTTTCTTTTCTTGTTGAGTCACGTGCTTGAGAAGACTAGATATTTGAATTATTCCAGACGTACAATAACAGTCGGATGATTGAGTATTTAGCAACTTTCCATCTATGGCCTGTTTCTAAAAGTTTAATTTTCATCGGTATATCCGTTGTTATATGAAAAAAATATTTTTAAGGGTAGCTTTTTGAAAAGTGATGGAAAGTCTTCCTGATGAGCTTGCTGGAATTACGGCCAACAACGAAAACCTTTCAGAACTTGAGCATAAACTCTTAAAGCAATTCATCAAGTCTACAAATTTTATGCCAGATTCGACAATTAAAAATTAAAAATACGGTACTGCGAAATATTTAATACTGAAATTACTGACGTATGTGGAAATGGACTCGCAGAAATGTTGAAGTTATTATCCTCGGATTCCCCTACTGCGCCTACTGAGGCTCATTACCGGTGTATTTCTGCTGATTGCGATTTACAATATCTTCGTTTGCATATTTATTATCCTTCAAAACATTCTTGAAAAATTAGAAGAAGCTATATAAGGATCTCATGATATCGCATGAATTATAGATAGAACTTCAATCAATTCTTGGTCTTCTTTGCTGAGTTTGAGTTTGATTCGCTGCTGAGGAATTTAGGGACTAATTTATTCAAGTTATCCCCGAAGTTCCTCATGCAAGTACTTTTACGGTATTTACAAACATTTTAAATTGGAAATGTCCTTGAGCTCAAGAGTGTTTCACTCTCTATTATCACATTACTCATCAATTTCTCTGTGTTTCTCTCTCCATAAGCATTATCATTGAAACATCCTGAACAGTCGAACTGCTTTGATATGAATTCTTGGCGTTAATATTTGGAGTTATTTTAATCAAATAGCAATTGAGCTTGGAATTTGACGACCACAACCGTAACTCATTCCCACATCATTGCTGCGATCATCTTTTATCCCAATCATTTTTTCACTAACCAGGAGAGCAGAATATTTTCCCGTTTTTAAAGTTCTTGGTCCTTTTCTTGGGTTTATTAAGATTCAAGAGCAAAGGGGTTTTCTTAAGTTTTCCGTTCAAATTTTCGATTCATCTAACGGATCGAATAGCATACTTTGCTGCATTCTTTCCGGAATAAAATATAAATACGATGCAAAACATCATTACGTCCTCCATACAAAAGTTATTTGCGCATTATCATTATTTGACATCATTTACTGTGATTATTTGTCTGCAGACAGATGCTTAAAAATTATGTTTATAGCGTGTTTCTGCCCATATACAGTAAATGATGAAGATATTTGGGCATAAGCAGTTCTGCGTGGCAAATTTTACCCAATTTTCGCAATGAGTTTTTCGATTTCTTTTTAAATGGAAAAAAATCGAAACTATTATGGATATAGGATGGAAAAATGTTAAGGCTAACACTGATGACAAATCAAGTTTTGAAATGTTTACAATTTTTTGAGTGACATCTTTAGAAGTGTGAAAATTGGTTTTTGAAAAATTCACAAACCAAATGAAATTCCTGCTCTTTTTGATTTATTATTCATATTATACTGCACCACACTTTTTCCTTTGAAGCTTCAAAACATGCTCGGCCTTACGGTACAGTAGGACCTGACATACGGACGATTGAACTCGGGCAAACTTCAAAAAAATCGGGCATAACAAAATGCCAGTGTCTCGAGATATGGACGCTTTCAAGAAGAAGCATTTTCAAAATTTGGATGTATATCTCACAGAAATTGAACAATTTTTTATTCATAAAAATTAAAAATAAATTCTACTATAATTAAGTTCATTGAATTTCGTCATCAGAACAGGCTAATTTTCTGTGCCTCTTTTTTGGCTCTTTTCCTATAAATTTTGCACATTATATCAAAGACTTACACTTATTCTTGGCTTATTTGAGCTCCATTTGATCACAAAAGATCATATTTTGAGGGCTGCACTGCTATTTTCTGTATCATGTCAGTTTAAAAACATAAGGAATAAGTCCATTTTTGGGAGGAATTATTCCTTAATTTTGATGAACTGTCTGGAGAACGATTTACATAAGTT
>CAJPEX010005468.1:0-16236 GCA_905338405.1 Notodromas monacha | reverse complement strand
ATAAAATGAAGCAGTATGCGGTGCAGTATAAGCTGCCGAATGCTGACAAAATCGTGACCAATGACCCGATGGAAGCCACCTATGTGGGCATCAATATGTGGAAGCAAGCGGTTGAAAAAGCAGGCAGCACCGATGTTGATAAAGTTCGTGTTGCGATGGCAGGTCAAGAGTTCAAAGCACCATCAGGCTATACCTTAAAAATGGATGCTGAAAATCATCATCTACAAAAACCTGTGATGATTGGTGAAATTCGTGGTGATGGTCAGTTTGACGTGGTCTATAAAACACCAAATGTGATTAAGGCGGAACCTTGGAGTCCGTACATTCCTAAATAATTTTCTTAAGCGTTGAGCCTGCTGCGATCGCTGTGGGCTTTTCAGTAAGCACATCCCGATGCGGGATGTTTTAAGCAAGCTTAAGGAAGTCATATTATGAATCTTAAATTTTTTTGTGCCGCACTGCTGTGCGCAATGGCACAGCTCGTGAGTAGCAGTATTTGGGCTGAAGAGGCTCAACTTTCTGCTCAGACCCAAAGCGTATCAGCATCGAATGATACGATTCAACGTTTTGTCAAAGCTGAGTTTGCTGAGCGCCGTGCCATGCTCAACCAATGGCCGGGGACGATTGAAGAATTTGATCGACTGGTGGCACTGATCGACAGTGATGAGCTGTATCGGGACAGTGCAGGCACGACGTATATTTTAAAAAATAATGAAAAATTATTGCGTTATCCCGATGAGCAAGTGATTGAAACTTGGCCGGGGGATTTGTCTCAGGTGACTTTGGTCAACACTTTACGTAAAGCCTTAAACTTTGGACAGGCACAGGCCAAATTAAAATCTGAAGAATCTGCCCAACGTTTAGCAGCCATTGATATTTTAGAAAATAATCTGTCTGAACTGAATGTTGCGCAGATTAATCAGCTCTATCTGCATGAACAAAATAATAAAGTTAAACAGCGCTTGGCACAGCTTAAAGCACGCCTCGACTTTGAAAGTCCAGATGTTTTAGTCCAAATTCAGGCTGCTAAAGTCCTTACCGATTCCAACCGTCCCGAGGTGCTGGCACTGGTTGAGCAAGCTTTAACTCAATCAAATTTGAACCCAGAACTCAAAGCTGTTTTGGTGGATGCCAAAAGTCAGATTAAAACACGGATTCAGGCCAGTGAATGGGCAGGGCATGTGTTTTCAGGTTTCAGTACGGCCAGTATTTTACTGCTAGCAGCACTCGGTTTGGCCATCACTTATGGCCTGCTTGGTGTGATTAATATGGCGCATGGTGAGTTGATTATGATTGGGGCCTATACCACCTATGTGGTGCAAAGCCTGTTTAAGACCTACTTGGGTAGCTATGTCGATTGGTATTTGATTGCTGCCATTCCTGCAGCCTTTTTGGTGAGCGCCTTAATTGGCATGTTGATTGAACGGACGGTGATTCGTCCACTGTACGGCCGTCAGCTGGAAACGTTGTTGGCGACTTTTGGCGTCAGTCTGATTTTGATGCAATTGGTGCGGATGATTTTTGGCGCACAAAATGTCGAAGTCTCGAATATTTCTTGGTTATCGGGCGGTATTGCGCTGAGTCCAAGTTTGATGCTGCCGTATAACCGGATTGCCATTATTGTGTTTACGGTTGCGGTGCTACTGCTGTTGGTTTACCTGCTCAATAAAACTCGCTTTGGTCTGTTTGTTCGTGCAGTGACACAAAACCGTCAAATGGCACGTGCTGTCGGTATTCGCTCTAGCCGTATCGATATGTTGGCCTTTGGGCTGGGTTCAGGCCTAGCTGGTCTAGCGGGCTGTGCCTTAGCGCAAGTGGGCAATGTTGGGCCTGATTTGGGTCAGAACTATATTATCGATGCTTTCTTGGTCGTTGTGGTGGGTGGTGTAGGACAAGTTTGGGGAGCTGTACTGGCGGCGCTTGGTTTAGGGATCAGCGGTACGGTCCTTGAAATTGGGATGGGGGCTGTTCTTGCAAAAATTATTCTACTGGTTCTTGTGATTTTGTTTATTCAAAAACGTCCACAAGGTTTGTTTGCCATCAAAGGCCGTTTTGTGGAGTAAGCGCATGAAAATCACTTCTTTATTTTCCGATAAACCTTATAGTGCGCTCGCTATTGCGGTCTGCTTTGCGGTGATGTTGATCCTGCCTTGGTTACATTTACTACCAGTCGATTCAGCCTTTCATCTCTCTGCGTATTGGGTCACCTTGATTGGCAAAATCATGTGTTTGGCATTGGTGGCTTTGGCGTTGGACTTGGTTTGGGGTTATGCAGGCATTTTAAGCCTAGGCCATGGCTTGTACTTTGCCCTTGGTGGCTACGCATTTGGTATGTATCTGATGCGCCAGACAGCGGGTGACAGTCTGCCTGACTTTATGCGTTTTTTAAGCTGGACTGAACTACCGTGGTATTGGGTGGGTAGCAATCATTTCTTATGGGCTTTGGCCTTGGTGGTGTTGGTGCCTGGTATGGTGGCCTTCATCTTTGGTTTCTTTGCCTTTCGCTCCAAAATTAAAGGCGTGTATTTCTCGATTATTACGCAGGCCATGACATTTGCTGCGGCACTGTTATTTTTCCGCAATGAAACAGGTTTTGGCGGAAACAATGGATTTACTGGCTTTAAGACTATTTTAGGCATGGACATCACGTCTGCGCCCATGCGTGCCACCTTATGTTCTCTAACGGCTTTGGTGTTGATGCTGTGCTTCGTGGGGTTGCGTCATCTCATGAATAAACCCTACGGTCGTGTGCTGGGGGCGATTCGGGACAGTGAAAACCGCTTGCAGTATTTGGGCTATCGTACGCTGTGGTACAAGCTTTCTGCATGGGTGCTGTCCGCAGTGATTGCAGGTATTGCAGGAGCATTGTATGTGCCTCAGGCTGGCATTATTAACCCGAGTGAAATGAACCCCGTTAATTCGATTGAAATGGCGGTGTGGGTGGCTGCGGGTGGGCGTGGTACTTTGATTGGCCCAATTTTGGGTGCAGGGTTAATTAATGGCGTGAAAACCTATTTCACCGTGGCTTATCCAGAAGCATGGTTATTGATCTTGGGTGCTTTATTTATTGTGGTCACCATTTTCTTACCCAAAGGTGTCATTGGTCTGTTTGACCGTTTTAAAAAGGAGCGTAGCGAATGAGTGAGCTAATACAACCTCATGGTGGCCATGCTTCAGACGGCTATGGACGTCCCAAAGAACAAGGCGCCGACTTCAGTCATGGGATTGCACTGTACTTGGAAAAAGTTAGTGTTTGGTTTGATGCTTTTCGTGCCTTAAATGATTTATCGCTATACATCCAAGAAGGGGAGCTACGCTGCATCATTGGGCCCAATGGGGCAGGTAAAACCACACTAATGGATGTGATTACGGGCAAAACCCGACCGACCGAAGGCTCCGCCTTTTTTGGGCAAAACTATGATTTGGCCAAGATGAGTACGGAGCAAATTGCAGAAGCAGGCATTGGTCGTAAATTTCAAAAACCAACGGTATTTGAAAATTTTACAGTGATGGAAAACTTGCTACTCGCGGCACCAAAAGATAAGCGTGTCAAAAAAAGCTTCTTCAGTAAACTGGATCCAGATGCGCAGTTGGCTTTGGATGAGTCTTTGGCGCAAATTCGGCTAGAAGAGTGGGTACATAAACCTGCGGGGCTGTTGTCACATGGACAAAAGCAATGGTTGGAAATCGGCATGTTGCTTATGCAACGTCCTAAGCTGATTCTACTTGATGAACCTGTGGCCGGTATGACCGATGCCGAAACGGAACGAACGGCTGAGCTATGTTTAGAGTTGAAGAAAAATCACACCTTGGTGGTGGTTGAACATGATATGAGCTTTATCGACACCATCAGTGAAAAAGTGACGGTACTGGCTCAAGGGGCGATCTTAGCCGAAGGTACATTGGCTGAGGTACAGGCCAATGAAGATGTGATTGAGAAATATTTAGGACGTTAAGGAGCCGACCATGTTAGAAGTCAAAGACGTCAATCAGTTTTACGGTGGCAGTCATATTTTAAGAGATGTTTCATTTCAGGCCCCTGTGGGAGAGTGCTCCGTGGTGCTGGGGCGTAATGGCGTAGGGAAAACCACTTTACTGAAATGTTTAATGGGGATTTTACCGATCAAGTCCGGACAGATTTTACTTGATGGCAAGGACATTTCGAAAATGAGTCCCGAGCAACGCGTGCATGTAGGTTTGGCTTATGTGCCGCAAGGGCGTGATATTTTTTCAACCTTAACTGTCGAAGAAAATATCCTGATTGGCATGGCCAAGTTTAAGGGGGCGAAAACCCGAAAAGTACCTGAGCATTTGTATGAAATATTCCCCATATTAAATGAAATGAAACACCGCCGAGGCGGGGATTTATCAGGGGGGCAGCAGCAGCAGCTGGCCATTGCGCGTGCCCTAGCATCAGAGCCTCGGGTGTTAATTTTGGATGAGCCTACAGAAGGCATTCAACCTTCTATTATCAAAGACATTGGCCGAGTGATTCGTAAACTGGCGGATGGCGGCGACATGGCGGTGGTTTTGGTCGAGCAGTTTTATGATTTTGCCGAGGAGCTGGCCGATGCATATACCGTCATGGCCCGTGGGCAAGTGATTGCGCAAGGGGCAGGCTGTGAAATGCCTGCAAAAGGTATTCGAGAATTGGTAGCGATTTAAGCTTTTTTATTATCCCCCTCTTCCAAAGGGAGAGGGGGATAATGATGAAAATATTGAATATTGTATCGCGATCTTAGTCTACTTTTAGAAATAAACCGTCTGCCGAAACATTGTGCCCAAAACCACAGCTCATGGTATTGGTTTCGCTGACGCGGATGGTGTGTCCCATTTTGGGATCGAAGGCGAACTTTAAATTAATTTTACAGTCATCGACCTGATATTGCGCTTGAGTTCGATTGAGCGGCATGGTGGTTTCAAATTCGCCAATATTGGGTCCATAGATGAGACTGCGTAGTCCCATATAAAGACCATTAAATTCAATTTGATATACATTCTTAAGCGGTTTTACCTTAATCTGATTCCACTGCCCAAAGCCTGCATACTGCACATATTTACCTGCCAGTGTTGCTGACTGTTTAGGGGGTGGCAGTTGCTTTAAATTAAATTGACTGGATTTAGACTCAGCATCACGCAAAAACCATGCTCTGGCTGAAAAGACATGAAAGCAAGGTTGTATGCGTTGGGAGGGTTATCATGCTGCTTTTACATAAAAAAAAGCAAGACAGAAGTCTTGCTTTTGGATATTCACAAAAGTGAATTAGAAGTGGTATTTGATTAATGCACTTACGTCATTTTGGTCTAAACCTTTGATGGCGTATTTGTTGTTCCAAACTGAGTGCTCAACACCCACATAAAGACGTGTATCTGGAGAAATGTGTTTACCTACATTCCATTTCCATTGAGTTGTCCAGTTTAACTCACTTGCATGAGTTGCATTTTCACCTGTTGACCAGTCAAGGAAGCCGTCAATAAGAAAATCTTCTGAACCAAGTTTAACTGGGATACCGTAGGCAGCAGTCATTTGGTAGTCATCAGTAGTCCCTTTTTCATTGTCTGCTTTGTAGAAGTTAAGCTGAGCATATTGGAAATAAGGAATAGCAAGATCAAAACCAATACCATAGAGGTAGTTATTGAAGTCTGCACCTGGGTAGTTAGAGCTGTTCGCTTCCCATGTTCCTGCAATTAAAATATCTTTGATCGGACCAGCTTCTAATTTAGTCCCTGTCACTGCGCTTAAGCTTAAACGAGGAGAAAGCTCGAAATATGTGCTGTTTTCAAAGTCATTGTGAGCACGGTCAGCAAAGCCGAAAAAATCACCATTTTGGGCGCTTATTTAGCTATTTTGGGGTGTAAATTTGTCTGTATTTGGCACTGATATTGCAAAGTTTTAGCTATTCTTTTTAAACATCAGGTCAAAATAGTGCATCTGAACGAATTTAATCAATCCCCCCCTGCCGAACTCGAAAACCGATTAAAACACTGCGTGCCTATTCAAAGTTGGGGGCAAGCCATTATTGCAGCCCGCCCCTTTTCATCTATACAAAAGGTACTTGATTACGCAGCTCAACTCAGCCAGACATGGACATGGGACGAGGTTCAATCTGCTCTAGATATGCATCCAAGGATTGGAGAGAAGCGAGCCAAAACTGAACTTAGCCCAACCGAACAAGCTTTTTCAGAACGTGAACAGGCCCAACTCCAAAGCAATAAAGAGACTCAACAGGCATTGATCACCGCCAACATCGCTTATGAAAAAAAATATGGCTACATCTTCTTAATCAAGGCTTCAGGTTTAAATGTGAATGATATTTTAACGGCACTGAACTATCGACTAAAAAACGACCCTGAAACGGAACAACGCATCGTCAAACAGCAGTTATCTGAAATTGCCATCCTTCGCCTTACACAGGAGCTTACGCAGCTCAACTCAAAAAATCGGATACAAGGATACCGATTATTAAGCAAAAATAAAGCCAAATTTGACGAACGTGATGGAAAATAGATATCAAAATGAGCCATTTTTTATACTTTTTTTACCAAATGGTTTAATGTTACCTTTCAGGCATGACACTTAATTTGATATGGACCTTTTTGGAAAAAATGTTAGGTGATTGAATAATAAATTTAGCAATATCGACATGATACAGCTCGGGAAAATCCTAGAATGGAACAGGGTTTGCACTTATTTGGGGGATGTTTGCAAAGAATGAATGATCGATGTTTGCAGTCATTCCTGCCGTAATTGAAGTTGTCATAATCATGAGATTTTTTTGTTCATTCTAGCCAATGAAGTCACGTGAATAGTTAGAAGATGGAATCAAATCCATCTGTTTTTAGCCATGCAAGTAAGGGCTTGTCACAATAAGTATCCTTTTCATATTTTTTTAAAAATATCACTTGCATAATTTTCAGTTAGGCCCGATATTCAAAGGAGAAGGACACAGATCTGCAGACTCAAAAGTGTTCATCATTCAATCGATGGAGGTTACATTCCAAAGCAATTGAAGATGGTCGAATACTGTTAAAACAGTAAGTTACAAGTGTGCCAAGAGATAAAAATCTTCGTACAAAAAAAGAGTCGAATAAAGAAAGAGAGAGGATGTTATTTTATGAACATAGAAATCCGTACAGATAAAAACATTCAAAATAGTGACCGTTTAATTAGTTATATACGCGAAGAGCTGAATCAAGAATTTCAACGTCACAGTGAGCGCATTACCCACTTTTCAGTGCATCTAAGTGATGCCAATAGCCATAAAGGCGGAGATGACGACATTCAATGTATGATTGAAGCGCGTCCAGCAGGTTTAAAACCCGTGGTTGTAAATCATAAAGGTCATAATGTCGATACTGCGATTCATGGCGCGATCGATCGCCTTAAACGTAGTTTAGAACATACCTTTGAAAAAAATGATAAACCACGTGCTGGCCAACCTGTATATGCAGATCAGGATGATGGCCTAGTTGATGATGAGGAAGATTAAACCTCACCGAATTTAAAAAAAGCCCCTCAATCAGGGGCTTTTTTAATGCTGGGCACTCACTTTTATCCAACATTACGGATAACAAATGTCCCGTTTATTCGGCATAATAGAATAAACTGAATTGAAGAGCGTCATCTCCATGTTAACCGCGCAACAACAAGCTTTCGTGCAAGCACTTGAAGAATTAGATCTTCAACAAGTTCAACGTCTATTGACTGATGGGTTAAGTCTCAATTTTATCGATCCTGAAAAAGGACCTGTGATTTCTGTCTGGTCAGATGGCTTATTCAAATGGTGGGAAGCGATTTGCGAAGCGTATGAAGCAGGCGCACCGCTGTCAGAACAAGAAAAACAACAGACTCTAGCGGTACATTTAGACATTTTAGAACAACTGATTCATGGCAAAGCAAACTTGCATTTGTGGGATACAGAAGAAATTTATGGCCCACTTTGGGATGCTGCAAGTGCTGCATGTGCGCCCGCGGTCAAACGTTTATTGGATGAAAAAGTTGATCCAAACACCAAAGATGAAGATGGCTTAACTATTTTATCTTCAATTAGCGATTTATTCTTTGATTGTGAATTTGACGAAATTAATTGGGCCGAAGCATTGGCTGAAGAAAAGCAAACCTTAGAGTTGCTTCGTCAGCATGGCGCAAAAATGACAAAAGAATTAGCTTAAACAGCGAGATCATCATGATGCAATTAAAACATTTAGGTTTATGTGTAGCCGCTGGGTTCAGTATGAATGCGATGGCTGCAGATTTTTCCTTTGACCGCCCAGGTTCGGGCATAGGGACAGGGATTACGCCTGTGGGGCAGTTGGCTTGGGAGCAGGGCTTGGCCAATGCGCACTATGCTGAATCGACCACGGCTGATGGTGAAAAAGTCAAAACCACCAGCTTAAATGCAGATATGTTATTGCGCACAGGTTTAGCTGAAAACATCGAATTGCAATTGGGTTGGGCTGGGCCCTCTTGGCAACAAATGAAAGTGGCCGGCCACAAGTCTGAAACAGACGGCTTGGGTGATGTCAGTGTCGGTGTGAAAGCGGCGATTCCCTTGGATGATGAACGCTTGAGTATGGCGGTACTGGCTGAAGCGATTATTGCCACAGGGAATGATGGTTTCACCAATGAAGATGATATTTATAGTCTGTCATCTGTGGTGGCATACGATTATAGCGACCTCGTGTCGACATCCATCACCATGCGTTATGAAGTGCAAAATAGTGATTGGGCCATTTCTGCAATTCCGACTTTAGAATATCAATTTACCGATAAACTCAGCGGTTTTTCTGAATTGGTTTATCGTAAAGCAGAAAGTCAAGACAATGAATATGCGCTCGGTACAGGTGTCATGTATGCGGTGAATAATCGGATGCAGTTGGACGCAAGTGTTGGTGTTGACTTAAATGGTGCAGATAAAAGTTATTATTCAGGCCTTGGCGTTTCATACTTATTTTAATTAGAAAAAAGAACATATTATGAAAAAGCATCTTCATCTGAAACAGGGGATGAGCGGCAAAACGTGGTATCTGGCGCTGTCAGTATTGATCATCAATCTGTGTATCTGGGCCAGTATCCTAAACGTTCATGCAGAAACTCCACTCCTTTCAGCTGAAGATGCTTTTCCATTTACAGTGGAATCCACGACTGAGCATACCGCTCAACTGCACTGGAATATCCCTGAACAGTATTATCTGTATCAGCACAAATTTGAAGTACAACAGGCGGGTCAGCCCCTTAAGCTTGAGCTGCCGCCTGCGCATGATCTGTATGATGAAAACTATGGACACACCCAAGTTTATTATCAACAAGTGCAATTTGACTTAGACACACAGGCTTCACAAACTTATAAGGTGACTTGGCAAGGCTGTGCCAAAGATCGTATTTGCTATCCACCGCAAAGCATTGAGTTTAAAACTGATGTCAATGGCTTGGTCAGACTACAAGATCAAGCGGGTGGATCAAAACGACTGTTAGATTTAGCCGCGCAGTCGAATCCGCAATTTGAGCCTATCAACCCAACAGTCACTGCTGAACCCGTCGTAACAGCTTCCGATGCGATGGCTGCGCAAGATCAAATTTGGTCTGAAGAGTTAGCCAAAAGCTCATTGNTCTGCGCTGTTGGTTGGACCGTGTATGACGGCACCTTTGGCAGGCGCTTTACTGTTTATTTCGCAGACACAAAGCCAGTGGCAAGGGGCCATTTTGCTGTTCACCTTAGGCTTTGGTATGGGGACACCATTGTTATTGGCAAGCGTACTGGGTGCTAAGGTATTGCCTCGTGCTGGGCTGTGGATGAATCAGGTTCGGGTATTCTTTGCTTTCATCATGTTGGCTTTGGCGCTGTATTTTGTGCGTCCTTTGCTTTCTGAAACATGGATGCAAGCACTGAGTCTGCTGCTAGGGTTAAGCTTTATCATCTATGTGTTGTATCGTTTGATGTGGCATAAAACTCAGTTGCGTATGCTGTACATCGTGGCTTTAGTCATTGGCGGGACGTACATTGCCTATAGCCAATATCAGCAGAGTCAGCGTTTCTTTGAAGCGCCAGTGGCTGCATCTGCGCGTTGGCATGTGGCAGCGACGGCAGCGGAGTTTAAGCAGCTCTTGGCACAAGCACCAAAAGGTCAAAAGATCATTATCGATGTCTATGCGGATTGGTGTGTTGCTTGTCAGCCGATTGAACACCGTATATTAAAATCGGCAACGGTACAGCAAGCGCTTGCGCCATATTATTTGATTAAATTGGATTTGAGTCATTACGATGCAACCCATCAAGTGCTCTTAAACCAGTGGGATATTTTAGGACCACCGACCTATTTATTCTTAGATGCCTCACAACAAGAAATTCGTGGTTTACGTTTAACCGGTGCATTTACTGAGGCTGAACTTTTAGCTCAATTACAACGTTTTTAACCTGAAGGAGAGCGGGGGATGCAACGTTTATATATTGCCAATAAAAATTACTCCAGTTGGTCGATGCGAGCATGGTTGGTCTTGACTGCATTTGATCTGGATTTTGAAGAAATCCTCATTCGCTTTGATGTAGAAGACCCGACCTTTAAGCAGCAACTGTCTCAGATTCATGCCAATGCTAAAGTGCCCGTATTGGATGTGGGTGAATTTAAAATTTGGGATTCTTTAGCCGTCTGTGAATATTTGGCCGAGCAAAATCCCGATTTAGCCCTGTGGCCTAAACAGACCCATTTGAGAGCACAAGCACGGAGTATCAGTGGTGAGATGCACAGTAGTTTTATGGCACTACGCCAATTATGCCCAATGAATATTCAAGCGCAGTACAGCAAAGCTGAGGGGCAAGCTCTGTGGGCGCAGCATGCTGAATTAAGAGCAGATGTCGAACGAATTGAACAAATTTGGGCACAGCGTGCAGATGAACATCCCTTTCTATTTGGTGATTTTTCTATAGCCGATGCCTTCTATGCTCCTGTAGTGATGCGCTTTAAGAGTTATGCACTGCCTGTATCTGAACGCAGCCAGCAGTATATGCAACACATTATGCAGCATCCTGCGGTCATACAGTGGGTCGACGCGGCACGGGCAGAAGCAGTTTAGTTGGATGAGATGTGCTGTGTGTCACCACATGCAGCGCCATCTTTGATCTCACCGGGATTGATTTCTAAATAGCATTTGATTTGATTACGTCCACTGGCTTTAGCGGCATAGAGTGCTTTGTCTGCTTGACTCAAAACTTGCTGAGGTCTGAGTCCATGGTGAGATTGTGCAATACCAAAACTAGCTGTAACGCGGATAGATTGACCTTCATCATTGCTAATGACTAAAGCCTCGATGGTAGTGCGACAACGTTCCGCAATTTGATAGGCTTTAGGGAGTGAAGCATGTTTTAAAATAAGGATAAACTCCTCTCCGCCAAAGCGCCCCACTAGGTCATGTTTTTGTATCTGGTCATTTAATTCTTGGCTCACGGCGATGAGCACGTTATCTCCCATATGATGTCCAAATTGGTCATTGATGCTTTTAAAATGATCGAGATCTAAGAGGACGACGGCATAGGGATTATGCGGATCTTGCTGATGCAAATACTCTAAACTTTGGCTATCCATTCTATTTTTAGGACATAGTGTTTTGAATAAGTCTATTATTCTAAGGATAATCTTATTTTAAAATGCAGCTATTCAATAAAGATTATGTTGGAACATCCCATGAAAGTTTTACACATCGATTCAAGTATTATGGCGGATGCTTCTGTATCTCGTCAGTTGAGCCAAGCCATTGTTTCGCAACTCAGCGAAAAGCATGCGCAAGTTGAGGTTGAATATTTGGATTTGGCAACGCAACCGATTCCACATTTAGACGCAGAAATTTTAATGGGTCAAAATGCAGAACAATCGGCTCTGGGCGAACGTATTATTCAACAGTACTTAGATGCGGACGTTGTGGTGATTGGTGCAGCGATGTATAACTTCGGGATTACTTCGACTTTAAAAGCATGGATTGACCGCATTAGTGTTGCAGGTCGTACTTTCAAATATACGGAAAATGGCCCTGTCGGTTTGGCTGGTGACAAGAAAGCCTATATTGCCAGTAGTCGCGGTGGTGTCTATGGTGAAAATAGTCCTGTTGACTTCCAAGAAGGCTTCTTAAAAACCGTCTTTAATTTTACCGGTGTGACCGATGTTGAAATCATTCGTGCTGAAGGCGTGAATATGGGCCCAGAGCTGAAAGATAAAGCCATTGCAGCAGCTTTAGCGCAGGTGCAAGCGATCTAATAATAATAACTGTAGTCCCATGATTCCTCATTTGGTCAGCGTTAAGCTGACCTTTTTTTATGCGGGATGTGTCTAGTCTTGGTCGAGCGCTTGAGCAAACGTTGCGATGTCATCCAATGCCATTTTAGCTTCTGGAAACCATGCATTAAACATTTGAAAGTTATGCCACATGCCTGTGTATAGTTTAAATGTCACGTCTACGCCGGCCTTGGTCGCTTTATCTCTAAACCGCTGGGCATCGTCCAAGAGAATTTCTTTCGAACCGACTTGTACAAGGGTCGGCGGGAGGTCTGCTAAATCATCAAATAAAGGTGAAACGAGCGGGTCCGCTGGGTCAATTTGCTCTGGAACATAATAGTCGATGCCTGTTTCAAGGGCTTCGATGGATAACAGTGCATCGAGCTTGCTGTTATAGCGAATAGACTCACTGGTTAAGCTTAAATCCAAAAACGGCGAAAGTAGAATTAGTCCACTGACTTGAGGACGTTGCTCATCACGAATGCGCAGTGCTAAGGCTAGCGCTAAATTTGCACCACATGAATCCCCCGATAAAATAATATCTTTGGCTTGTATACCTTGCTCCAATAACAGCAGATAAACATCAAACAGCGCATCAATGGCTTCAGGATAGGGGTGTTCGGGTGACAACGGATAGTCAAGGTGAATGACCTGCATTTGTGTACTGGCTGCAAGGTCTGAGACAAACGCGCGATGGGTATTCATTGAACCTAAAAAGAAAGCCCCACCATGAATATGCAAAATGAGCTGAGTGGCTTCAGTTTCAGGTTTTAATTCTTCCGCACGCAGGCCTGCAAGACGTAGAGGGCGAATCCGAATCGATTTATTGAGCGGAAATGCACGACACATTTGTTCAAGAAGAAAACGCTGACTACTGGGTGGGAGACTAAAGCGACTTGGGGTTCGAATCGTGGTTTTTAACAACTGCTCCGTAAAAATTTGTTTCCATGGATCGGCAATCTTCATAGTTATTCCATTTTGTTATTTGTTTTACCTTGAGTTTGTGTATTTACCAACATAATTTACAAGGTTACACTAATTGGTCACATTGAAAAATTGAAAAATTGTTGTGACTTTTTAATAATGATAGTCGTCTATACTAGACTAGGGAAATGACAAAAATGAAAAAAATTGCACTTGCACTAAGCGTACTAGGATTAACCGCTCTAGCTCATGCAGCAGATCCGCTGAATGGCACTGTTTGGAAAACGATTGATGACAAAACTAAACAAGCGAAAGCTTTGGTTAAATTCACTGAGCAAAAAAATGGAACTTTAACTGCGAGTATTCAAGGTATTTTGACACCAGGTGAAGAAAATGCATGTACCAAGTGTGAAGGCCCATACAAAAACAAATCGTTGAAAGGTTTAACGATTGTACATGGTCTGAAAAACGCGGGTGGTACAAGCTATGAAGGTGGATCAATTTTAGATCCGCAAACGGGCAAAACTTATAAATTAAAAGGCAACATTGCTGCTGGTGGTAAAAAACTAGAGCTTCGTGGCTATATTGGTGTGGCTGCATTAGGCCGTAACCAAACTTGGATTCGCGCGAACTAATCCCATCCAACAAAAAAAGCCGAGCAATTGCTCGGCTTTTTTATTTTTTGTTATGCCTTCAAGGCACGAATTGCATCTTCATTGAAACCCACAATAAAACCATCGGGTGTTGCAATCACGGGGCGCTTAATGAGACTGTTATGGGTCGTGAGAGCATCTATCAGTCCTTGCTCTGAAGCTAAAGCAGTGTCTTGTTCTGCTTCAGTCAGCTTACGCCAAGTGGTACCTTTCTTATTCAGGACCACATCTGCCCCAATCTGATCGAGCCATGTTTTGACAGTCGTAGCATCAATGCCTTGTTTTTTATAATCATGAAACTCATACGCTAAACCTAACTCATTCAGTAGGTCGAATGCTTTTTTCATTGAATTACAATTTTTAATGCCATACACGTTTAACATGGAAAACCCTTCTGAATTTTAAGCTGGGTTTAGAGTAACGGAAAAAGCAGAGCAGCTCTAGTGTCACGATTTAAGCCAATAGCGTCATCGTCTTGTCATAAAAGCGTTTTAGAATTAAATCAAAGAAAAATAGAATATAAAAAGAAGAAGCATTAAAAAGGCAGAGACTAAAAAAGAGAAAACCCGCATTTAATCATCCTGATCATGCGGGTCTCATTACAACGTCCATTGTCACATCCTTGAAAACCAACTATATCCATAGTTCGTTTTAATTTCATCCTACGGCGTCCTGTCCTTGTGCTGTCATCCTGACATCGTCCCTTTGCCGTGGAAACATAATGCACTGATTGATTGATCAGAAAAAGACTCAAAAAACGGCAGATAATGTAGGTTAAAAACTCATATTCAGTAAACATTTGTTCACTTAATATGAGCTAAATACTTACATTTTTCTAGATTTTGTAGTCAATAATGACAGGTGCATGGTCGCTAAACCATGTTTCTTTATAGACCCAAGCATTGACTGTACGGGCTTTCCAGTCAGGTGAGCACGCCTGATAGTCAATGCGCCAGCCCACGTTCTTCGCACGGGCCTGTCCACGGTTTGACCACCACGAATAAAGCTCAGCTTCTGGACGTACTTCACGGAAAGTATCGACATAGCCAAGTTCATCATAAATATGATCGAGCCAAGCGCGTTCGTGCGGTAAGCAGCCTGAGGCTTTTTGATTGCCTGACCAGTTTTTAATGTCGATGCGTTTATGCACGATGTTGTAGTCACCACAGACAATCACGGATTTATTTTCATCGCGCCATTGTTTCAAAATTTGTTTGTATTCTTCTAAGAAGTGATCTTTACGTACTTGTGCTTCTTCACCAGAAGAACCCGATGGTAAATACAGTGAACAAATATGCACGTTTTGGTCTAAGCCTAAGTCAAACTCAGCCGAAATAAAGCGGCCTTGAGAATCGGCCAATTCAAAACCAAGCCCATCAGTAACTGAAACAAACGGTAAACGGCTATAAATAGCAGTGCCAGCATACCCTGGACGTTCAGCAGGGAACAGGTGAGTATGCCAACCTTCAGGTTTAAATTTATCGGTCCATTGTTCGTGGGTGATGCGAGATTCTTGCATGCAAATCACATCAGCATCTGATGTGGCAATCCAATCAAAAATCCCTTTTTTTTCTGCAGAACGTAGACCATTTACGTTAATTGAAACCACACGTAAAATTTTTTGATCACTTGGATAGCTACTCTTTGGTATCATGCGCAAGTCTTACCTCAATTTGAAAATACGGAGCACCGCATGACAACGCAAGCGACATTTAACCCTCAAGCTTTTATCGAACTCGCATTATCACGTGGCGTGCTTAAATTTGGTGAGTTTACTTTAAAATCGGGTCGTGTGAGTCCTTATTTTTTTAATGCCGGTCTACTTAATGACGGTGAAGCCTTGTCATTACTGGCGTCTGGCTATGCAGCCAAACTGACAGAATGCAACAATGTTGAGGTGGTCTTTGGTCCTGCGTACAAAGGGATTCCTTTTGTTGCTGCAACAGCAGTGGCTTTGTCACAAAATCATGGGGTAAGTGTGCCTTGGGGGTTTAACCGTAAAGAAGCCAAAGATCATGGTGAAGGCGGGGTCTTGGTTGGTGCATCTGTTGCAGGCAAAAAAGTCTGGATTATTGATGACGTGATTACTGCGGGCACAGCGATCCGTGAAGTAGTCACCATTTTGAAAAATGCAGGTGCGCAGATTGCAGGTGTGTTGGTGGCATTAGACCGTCAAGAAAAAGGTCAAGGTGAACTGTCTGCGATTCAAGAAGTGCAAAAAGAATTGGAAATTCCTGTACATGCATTGGTGACCATGAAAGATTTGATGAATTATTTAGAGGCTAAAGGTGAGACTGAAGCGTTAGCCAAAATGGAAGCCTACCGTGTGAAATATGGCGTCTGAACGTTGAAATAAAAAAAAGGAAGCTACTGCTTCCTTTCTTATTCGCTCTCT
>CAJPEX010005467.1:0-16243 GCA_905338405.1 Notodromas monacha | reverse complement strand
TCTCACACTGCTTTCCATCATTGGAGATGCAGAAAGGTGGAATAAATTTTTTTGAAAAATGATTATTTCTTGGTGATCTGTGTTTTTTCATACAGGCTAATATTGAGACTTTCAAGTCGAGGAAACCGACATTTTTACGGAAAACATTCAAACAAGTCCAGTTCTGGAACAAAGTTGACCAACTTATTTTTTTTACACATCCCGTAAAATAATGAAGAAAACATTGAATAAACACACTCATCCAATCGAAAACTGACGCACAAATTGACCACTTAAAAAAGGGGAGAGTCGTCAACTCTTCCTGAATCAACAACCTTATCAAAAATGACATCGGACTTCCAAAGAGCGACAAACTAATTCAGAAGACTGCACTTTTCAAGCAATTTATCTTTGCCAATTTATGCATCGATAGATAGTGTATATGTCTGACTTGTTTAGTGACTGAGTAAAGCCGAAATGTCTTCTGCTGTTGGTTTGTCTGTAATTAAAATGTAAATTTTGTAAAATGCAAGCGACCGAAAAAGGAATCACTTCAGAGTTGTTGCCAACCATCAAATGTGCCAATCATCGCATATTTTTCAGCCAAGTATGTCTGGTGCACGTTGCGTATAAAATTCCCACCAGCCTCCAAGAAAAAATTGCCCAAGACAGAGCAAAGATTAAAAAAAAAGAATTCTTTATAAAAAAAAACTTTTCAAGAATAAAAAAGCATTCGCATTTCTTCATAAAATTTTCAAAGAAATATTAATGAATGTGATTTGTCAGCTAATAAACGAGAAGTGTCTTTCTTTGTTCCATACTGTTAACGCATATTTTCTCGCATTCGAATCACTGCCGATGGTTTAAAAAAAAAAATTGGCCCTTGTTACATGGGCGACTGAATGAACTCATTCTATAAAAATGATTTCATTCGTGAAAATTAATTCGCTTTTCATCATTGTACAGTACAGCATTGTGAAAAAATATTAATCAATACGAATTATCAGCTAAACGGAGGTTTTCTTTCTTTCTTCCACACTCTGAATATATGCATATCCTTTTTTGCCTTTTGAAACACTGGCGATGGGTTTCAAGTATATAACAGGAAGTCACCCATGTCAGAGCGAGGATTGAAAAACTAATTATTTGTCTAACGAATATATCATTCGTGAAAATGATTTCCCTTTCCGTGATTATATACAGTATACATACAGTATATTGTTTTTTAAAAAATGTTGATTTTGAATCATCAGCTGTATAAACGGAGGGTTTCTTTTCTTTTCTTTGTTCCACACTCTGAATGCGTCTTTTCTCGCCTTTCGAATCACTGGCAATGGTTATTCAAGGAATGAAGATCAGCCGTCGACTTCTTGACCCTTGGGGCAACAGCAGGGGGAAAGAGGGGAGCGACGTGAGGTCAGTTCAAGGGCGAGCATTCCGCCCAGCCGAGATTATCGTAGTTGCATCACGAAAGCGCAAAGCATGTTACCCAACACCCAGAACAAAAGTTCGACAGGATACAACACAGTACCCCAGTCGGCGGGATTCCCTTCATATAAATATATATACAATATACTGATGTATACATATATGCAGTGAAAGCTTCAATAACCCTAACATGCCCTATAAGCTGCATCATATAATATACATATGGCTGATGATGGTGAGCATCTTCCTGTCTATCCTTTGTTCCAACCAACCAAACAGCTGGTCGGTTGGTTGTAACAAACGGAATTTAAAAAACGCAGAAAACAATCATGACATCCTGTCTTATTCCTCGAGTAACGAAGGCGGTTAATTCCTGCGATAAATCCCTGATTTTAATTGTTTGTGAGTATACACCACAGGCTCACCATCAGAATAAGAAAGATGCATTATTAATTTTTAACCATTCATCAGCAGTGCCAGGATAGTTGTGCAGGAATTCCTAAGTAGATTATTTTAAATTTAAATATGTATATATTGGACAGCCTAATGTAGATCTAGTTGGGAAATATTCAACCATTTTTTTTTTATCTTTGCAAAAAAAATTAAAGCTCCGAGTTCTTCAACATTAAGTCATTGGATTAAATTGGTTGGGGTCTGCTGGACATTGCCACTTTCCCTCTTTTCAGTTATCTGAATATTTTCTTGCTTATTATAGGCCTCTATGCCATGGTGCCAATTCAGCGACCTTTAGTAAAACGAAAATGATATAGTCTGAAAAAAAAAACCCATCCTAGAACCTCTGTGCAATCGAAAAGAACCCTGAAGGGTTAAAAGTGCAATTTTAGCCAAAGAAGTGTCAGTTGGACGCAGAAGAGAGAGGATGAAAAAGGCTAATTCCATTTTCTGGTGTTGTATTAAAATTTTGTGAAAATTTCTGTTGGAATCAGGTATTATGTGCAGAAAAGCTTCACACAATTTTTTAAATGTTTTCTCTATCTATGACGTGAACCCTATTTTTCATCAAAATAATATATTGAGACAATTGATAGAGCACATGCATGCAGCTGAAACAAGCTGAGAATTCTTCAAAATTCGAAATAAGCCCTCACCAATCTCAATTTTGTACACAAACTGACTCTCAAAAAGTAATTCATACAGCTTAACTATCCTTAAGACAATAAAAAGGCAGTCTCAAACCAATGTAATGAAAGATCACTTCTAATCTTATTAGTGCAAAAGCTGGGTGAAAAATTTAATCGCTTATTTATTCTTGTGGAATTAAAATTTCTTGAACGTTTGCAAGGCAGTAGTTGAAAACGAAATGCATATCATGAACCATCATTCTACATTATCAAAAAATCGTGCAACTTAGCCACTCCTTCTTGGTTGTGTAAAAGGCGATTTTACGACTGCAGAATCTCTTGCATAATATTATTGAAACATGTTTTCTCAGCATTGAGGACACGTAAATTTCCTATTATTAGGTGTCTCTATTCATTCCTAGCCATGATGATTTGCAATATTTGGTGTTTACATGAAATTAGTTTGTGTATCACCAGAGCACCTTCTCTTCTTATGTTCAGCATTTCATACTGATAGAAACAAGCTTAAGAAAGATCTACAAGTACTGGAATTCAATGAAGATCCCTTTCTGAAATCTCAAAGGATCAACATAAACTGTTGGCTTTATATGATTTCTCATCAAAGATTCTCCGTAATTTCTTCATTCAACTAAACCTCATACAGAAACAAGCTGAAGACCTTGTGCTTTAAATTAATTTTTTACATATATTTTGTTACCTATGTCAGGGAATGAATGGGTGTATGCATACATGTCAGATGTCAAGTTGTATTTTGTGGATTGTATTTTCTTTTATTTTTGTTATCAATTTGTGCTCTGTTTCCTGCTCTGAAGTGATTAAGATGTCATTGAGTGGATTTGGGTTGGGTGGGAAGGGGGCTTGGTTGTGGAAATCTTGATTGAACCTTGTGAACACCGAAAGTGGCAAATAAATTGTTCTGCTCATTCATTCATTTGGCGTTTTACCTTCTGAAAGGAAAATTTGGAACAGGTTTATTGTCTGCACACTCAGGCGGAGAAACGTGGGGTTAGTTGATCAGAAAACCGCGCCTCTGAGCAAGAACTCCAATTAATTTTTTTTTAAATAAAAAATTGCCTCACCCTGTATAGGTTATTTTCTTTGCGGTTATTGCAGAAACTTATTTTGGTACCGGAAAAGAAACAAGTGGGGGAAGGCGGAAAAAATTGCTTAATGACGAGCGCGTGACAAGTTGCCTCTGACAGCTGCGAGCTCGATTTCCTTCCGCCAGCTTGGCACGAACCATTCACTGGCAAATTCGGACCAAAACAACCATTATTTCTTTGTAATGAATATTTTTGTACCAACCCTTGTGCTAAAATATTAGCAATTACAGCATTTATTCAAAGGACTTGAATTAGTCCTCTCATATGGAAATATAATGCTACTCATCAACGCCAGCTCTCAAAAGAAAAAAAAACGCGCAGAAAATGGCATCCTTATCATTGGTCCTTTAATTACTCGAATTTCTTGTTAGATTCCCAAGTGAGTGAGAAAAACCCATGTTATTCAATTGGTGGATTTTTTCCGATTTGCGTTTTGATACAGAGTCGAACTTCTGCAAGTCAGAGGAACCCATAAAAAGAACTTGACTCTTGTAGTTTTTGGTCTATGAAAACTAAAATGTGTCTAGGAAAAAATATTAGCAATTACAGCAGGTTAATATAGAATTGTTGACCTCTTGAGCCTCAAACGGTGTAGTAAATGAGTAAACGGACAGTAAATTTTCCCAATTAGTCACCGGCTTCTTTTCGAAAATCCCACAATTTCATGAAATAAACCCCATACATGGATAGTATTATTTTTTTGGTACTATACACAACATTAAAGATCCATGACAGCGTGAAAATTCGAA
This sequence comes from Notodromas monacha, assembly GCA_905338405.1. Classification (NCBI taxonomy): domain Eukaryota; kingdom Metazoa; phylum Arthropoda; class Ostracoda; order Podocopida; family Cyprididae; genus Notodromas; species Notodromas monacha. The sequence continues at coordinate 11,881 of CAJPEX010005467.1, read as the reverse complement.
TGCAATGAAAATTTTCCCACCTTAGTTGGTAAATTATAAGTCCACTCGACGATACAGAAAGAGAATCTGGTAATAAAAACAATTGTGTATATTTTTTCAGTGATCTCACAAAATCGCTTCGCAATTCAAAAAACCCGAGTACGAGGCAAAAAGAACGGAACTATAATGAGTGAGGTATCGAAAACTCCGCAAAGAAACCATCAATTTCATCGTGAGGTAAATCAAAATGTGATTTGTGATAAAAAAAAGTCCGTTGATTTCGAGTACCGTATCTTTCAACGTAATATGATCAATGCACCAAAATATGTCATGATTTCCAAGAAAAAACAAAAGAGGTAACTGTTGAGAGGTAACTTTCGGACCCAAAACACATCCCTGATCATCGTGGATTCTTCACCTTATTCGAAACCAAAATGCCATCGACAAAAATTTTTTTTTTTCAAATATTTTACACCAGAAAACAAGCTCTGACCATAGGCAATTGAATGCCAAATTGTTTTGCTTCCCGTTCATGTACAAAAAACAAAACCTTGAGAGTCAAAGAAAAATCTTCTTCCGCGCTGAATTCCAGCTTTTTCTGCTGCTTTTCATAGACCTCAAAAGACAACAAAAAAATGTACAGGGTGGACCAGAAAAAAAACAGATTTTCAAACAGCTGCTGTATCCCCTGCAGAATTTCATGTGACCACATTCTAAAAGATAAATACAGTATTTCAAAAATAGTTCCCATAATATTTCCTCTAATCAATCAAAACATTATTGACTTAAATGCATTTGTATAAACATTACAAGGAATTGAGAAAAATTAAATCTCAGTGACTGGAAGGAGAACATTTTTCTTAGAATTACAAGGTACGCGCAACCAGGGCACTTTCATTGAATCCTTTCAGCTCACAACAAAAATATCCTTGTTTTTGGCCTTCTGGCGAAAATCTCCAAGTAAATAAAATGAGTAAATAAAATGAGATTGATTTCCACTTATACTGTCGGCAATTGAAAAATACTCAAACACAATTACATGGTGAAGTACCTGAAATGACAACATTAAATATGTGTAAAAAAATCAAGTTATTTTACTTGAGGTAATTTTTATCGTTTTTTTTCTGTCATACTCATACTAGAGGTATAAAAACAATGAGGTTCGGCGTATGTCATTCAAAACTTGTCTAAAAAAAACAATTCGATTTATTGATAATACATTTTTTAGAGGGCATATCACAGTTGAAAATCGGTATTTTCCTTCCAGTACACCTTGTACAACAATTTACTTCATTCGCCTTCAAGTACTTGTCCAAAGGATGTAATACAGTAAAATCTCGTTACAACAAATACCGTTACAACAAATTTTTCATTACAACAAACTTTTTTTTAAGTCCCGGCAGAAAGCCCATAGACCATATGTTAAAGAAATCTCGTTATAACAAACTTGGGAAATCCGTTATAACAAACTTTTTTTGATCAAATTTTTTCATTTTTGTGGAATAATTAGAATGAAATTTGTGGAAAATTTTTTTAAAAACTGATCATTGAAGCCTGAATAAAAGTAGGTTTTGATAAAGGACAGAAATGCTTCAAAATCTTGATGGGAACCACCCAGGAGAGAGAGTTTTTCTGCCTCTCATTAAAACAACTGCCCATGAACACTGCAAAAAGTCCCTTGCCAAGGGTGTAGGATTGTTTGGACATCTCCGGGTTCATGGAAACACTGCCATTTCTGGTAGATGTACAGAAATTGTGCCCAAAAAAGAAAACCTGTTCCATCAGAATAATCTTGCTAATTGACTTTGGTAGGATGCATTTTCTGGAATCTACCAAACAAACTACAAGGGTTCTAACAAAAGTTCTTGGAGTAGCAAAAAAATGGCCCACAGTTGAGCAGAAAAAAGTTTTTGTTAGGAAAAACACATTCTTTGGCACACAAAAAAATATTAGCCCTGTTTTTCAATTTGTTAAAAAAAAATTTTCAATTCCCCCTGGCAGATTTTTGCTTCCCACTCAAAAGATGAGGCGCCCTTTTTTTTGATGTGTCCCAGCTTTCCCTNATTTTACACCAGAAAACAAGCTCTGACCATAGGCAATTGAATGCCAAATTGTTTTGCTTCCCGTTCATGTACAAAAAACAAAACCTTGAGAGTCAAAGAAAAATCTTCTTCCGCGCTGAATTCCAGCTTTTTCTGCTGCTTTTCATAGACCTCAAAAGACAACAAAAAAATGTACAGGGTGGACCAGAAAAAAAACAGATTTTCAAACAGCTGCTGTATCCCCTGCAGAATTTCATGTGACCACATTCTAAAAGATAAATACAGTATTTCAAAAATAGTTCCCATAATATTTCCTCTAATCAATCAAAACATTATTGACTTAAATGCATTTGTATAAACATTACAAGGAATTGAGAAAAATTAAATCTCAGTGACTGGAAGGAGAACATTTTTCTTAGAATTACAAGGTACGCGCAACCAGGGCACTTTCATTGAATCCTTTCAGCTCACAACAAAAATATCCTTGTTTTTGGCCTTCTGGCGAAAATCTCCAAGTAAATAAAATGAGTAAATAAAATGAGATTGATTTCCACTTATACTGTCGGCAATTGAAAAATACTCAAACACAATTACATGGTGAAGTACCTGAAATGACAACATTAAATATGTGTAAAAAAATCAAGTTATTTTACTTGAGGTAATTTTTATCGTTTTTTTTCTGTCATACTCATACTAGAGGTATAAAAACAATGAGGTTCGGCGTATGTCATTCAAAACTTGTCTAAAAAAAACAATTCGATTTATTGATAATACATTTTTTAGAGGGCATATCACAGTTGAAAATCGGTATTTTCCTTCCAGTACACCTTGTACAACAATTTACTTCATTCGCCTTCAAGTACTTGTCCAAAGGATGTAATACAGTAAAATCTCGTTACAACAAATACCGTTACAACAAATTTTTCATTACAACAAACTTTTTTTTAAGTCCCGGCAGAAAGCCCATAGACCATATGTTAAAGAAATCTCGTTATAACAAACTTGGGAAATCCGTTATAACAAACTTTTTTTGATCAAATTTTTTCATTTTTGTGGAATAATTAGAATGAAATTTGTGGAAAATTTTTTTAAAAACTGATCATTGAAGCCTGAATAAAAGTAGGTTTTGATAAAGGACAGAAATGCTTCAAAATCTTGATGGGAACCACCCAGGAGAGAGAGTTTTTCTGCCTCTCATTAAAACAACTGCCCATGAACACTGCAAAAAGTCCCTTGCCAAGGGTGTAGGATTGTTTGGACATCTCCGGGTTCATGGAAACACTGCCATTTCTGGTAGATGTACAGAAATTGTGCCCAAAAAAGAAAACCTGTTCCATCAGAATAATCTTGCTAATTGACTTTGGTAGGATGCATTTTCTGGAATCTACCAAACAAACTACAAGGGTTCTAACAAAAGTTCTTGGAGTAGCAAAAAAATGGCCCACAGTTGAGCAGAAAAAAGTTTTCGTTAGGAAAAACACATTCTTTGGCACACAAAAAAATATTAGCCCTGTTTTTCAATTTGTTAAAAAAAAATTTTCAATTCCCCCTGGCAGATTTTTGCTTCCCACTCAAAAGATGAGGCGCCCTTTTTTTTGATGTGTCCCAGCTTTCCCTTCAGAATTTTTGGAATCAACTTGGCATTCTTTCTAAGGGTTGCCTCCAGGTCATCCAAGGCAATTCCGCCATTTTCATCAACAGTCGCCTTCACAGCCACNCTTCTGGCGAAAATATCCAAGTAAATAAAATGAGATTGATTTCCACTTATACTGTCGGCAATTGAAAAGCACGCAAAAACAATTACATGGTGAAGTACATAAAATGACATTAAATCTGTGTAAAAAAAAAGTCAAGTTCTTTTACTCGGTGTAATTTTTATCGTTTTTTTTCTGTCATACTCATACTAGAGGTATAAAAACAATGAGGTTCGGCGTATATGTCATTCAAAACTTATCTAAAAAAAACAATTCGATTTATTGATAATACATTTTTTAGAGGGCATATCACAGTTGAAAATCGGTATTTTCCTCCCAGTACACCTTGTACAACAATTTACTTCATTCGCCTTCAAGTACTTGTCCAAAGGATGCAATATATAGGAAATCACCGAAATCAAACCATGATGGGTTCCCCTCGAACAATGCTAGCCTTAGATACTGTAGAATCAGTGTTGCCAATCTCGGCATACAGCTCGTCGTCGCTATACGACGAATGATTCCTGTTATGCGGACGCTGGAAGGCGCCACCGCCGCCGCCAACATGAATCTTCGTCACGTTCCTCGGAGCAGGTGTCGGGAATTCGCGACGCTTGCGCGGCTCTGTCCAACCGCACCGTCGAGCATCATACGACATCTGTTGATCGTGAGAAAAGTCTTCGGATTCTGGAGTCCACATGCTTTGCTCGATGGCGCGCAAGACTGATTTCGGGATCCGGTTCCTGCCCAGTGTTTTCGCCATGGAGTTTGTACTGGCTTCTTGCAGCAAGTCTCGGAGAGATGTCTCGCTTTGTCGTCGAGATAAACTCCATGTAGAAGTGCCGATGCGACCGTAACCCGAATCTGAGCTAACATGGCTCGGTGGAGAATATATGGTCTTGTTGTTGGTCCCTTCCACAAATGCCTGAATGGGTATGCAGTAATTAATATACCGGTAAACATTGCAAATTCTCAATAAAGTCTAGAACTGTACATGCATTACAGTAAAATGAAAAAAATGGCAGCCAAAATTCAATTTAAAAAAGCTTGTCATCCCATCTGTTGAATTTCCTGGTTGTCGCTGAAACAAATACTTCTTTCCAAAAAGTCTTCTCAGTTAATTTCTAGATTGGTATATACTGTAGCTAGACAGAATAAGCAAAAACCAAAGTGCGGGTTTTTGTTTCTTTGTTTTTAGGGTACTGTTATTTGATTTCTCCTCAGCAAAGATTCTCTCTAAATTGCTCAATACTGATTAAAATTTATTTGGAAACTGAATCAACATCTTGCACTTGAATCTGTTCTCAGTAAATGCCTTGTGCTGTGATTTTTGTCATCCCAATTAAGAAAGTATGGCAACTCATGATTTAGGCAGTTGTATGTACTGTTATGTATGCTCTTTTAACACACCCATACAGTGAATTATTTTTTCCTATGATATGCCAGAATGTATTTGAATAGACGAGGGCATAGGGTGTTAACGTAGGGAATATGTTTTCAATCTCGTGATAATTGTGAACGACGCGGAGAAGCAGCAAATAAAGCTTCTACTATACATCAATCAATAAATTCATCATTTCATTTGGTATTCATTTACTTTGTTCTTGCTGCCATAAGCTTTTTTTTTGCCGGAAACTTGAAACTTTGGCGGTGCTTGTTTCCTATACTGTATACGCTTCTGGAAGACACTTTTGAAAGAGCTAAAACCACTATAAGTGGCATATATTTTTAGGTTTTTATTGAGGGTTTTATTGAAATCAGATGAGGAAAGGTGTTACTGTATATACCCGCAAGAGTTCCCGCTGAACCTTCTTGTTGTGACCCGTCACAATGCCGTCGGTGTCGCGGTCGTCACTTCGAGCAGCCTGGAACAAGTTGAGCCAGAACTCGGCGTCGTCCTTCGTCATGCCTTGCTCGACACCTCTGTCGACACTGCGGCCTCTCAGTCCCTCATTCCGCCTCCTCAAAGTCCGCCGCCGTCGCGTCGCAGCTCTGACGAGTGTCGCCATATCATCATGTGTCGCTGCAGCTGGCAGCAATGAAGACGACACTGTCAACGACGACACGTCGAACTGGCTGCTCGTGGTGGTATTAGCTTTCGACATTGACGAGGAAGTGGAGGAAGAAGAAGCTGCTTCCGAATGGTGTTTCCGGGTCTTGTGGCGAGTCTCGCATTTGCGAATCATCACAAACACTGTGACGGCGGAGATGAGCAGGCAAAGCACGGCGCCGACGACAGCAGTGACGAGCATGTACACTCGACAGCTTTGCAGCTGGACCGTGTTGTTTCCTGCTGCTTCCGGTCGCCCATCTGAGAATTTCCGGATCTCGAAATTAGTAAAAATTTTTATACGAGACAGAAAAATAATTTTCGCAATATTATAAGAGTCCAATACGGGAACTTGAGTATTTCGAGATGCTTTGATTTGAAAATTTTACAATATTTTTTTTAATGGAATAAGGTTAATGATTGTCATGATTCCAACCTGTGTAGCGATCGAGGATTCGGACGGAAATTTCGTTTTCAAAATCGTTGGTTTTATTATTTGCTTTCGAGATGCTCGTTGGCGTCGTCGACACCAGTGTGGAGACTTGGAACTCGACAGTGGTGTTCTTGTCGACACTTCGACGTCGTCTTCCGAAACCTTCTCCTCTGTCGTCGCCACATAAAACCTAGTTTACACAAGTCGACAATTGAACTTCAGATGAGTAAAAGATTAAAATTTGTTGGAAATTGATTTGGGCACAAGAATCACAAGTTTCCCTCAAACGCGTCGAACGGGAGTGTACCTAAATCGAGATGAAGTCGATAACAATTTCACGTAAATACTTGCAGGTCTCGACAGAATTTAAAATTTACCCCAAAAAGGTTAGAAATATCTGAATATTCGTTTAGGAGACATTAATATTTACAAATAAATGAATTTTTCTGATTTATTTTGCTCAGTTTGAATTAAATAAAGGGAGCATGGCTTCTTCCAAACGGGGAATGCCAAAATGCCGCTATATACTCGGAAAAATTTTAAACCCTGAAAAACATCCTGTGCGAACATAAATTTAACTTATTCATGACCAGATGCCCTTGAGACATTTGAAATTTGTCACGTTATTTATACGAGGGGTCTAACAAAAGTGCTCGGAATAAAAAGTGAAAATTCAGACGATTGCGCTGAAAAACTGTTATTGATCAGAAGAAAAGATTGTGCCAAGTTGATTTCAAGAATTGTGTAGTATAACTTTGGATGCGCCAAAAAAGTATGCGAGATTGGTGCCTAATCTCTTGAGTGAAGAGCAGAAAGCTGCCAAGATGACTTTTGCAAAAATTTTCAGCAACATATTTTTTTTTGTGACAAAGACTGCTTTTTTTCTTGAGCCAAAGATTTTTTCTGAACAGCAACCGTTTTTTCAGCTCAATCTTTGGTGCCTTTTCAATTTTCATTCCCAAAGCTTTTGTGACACAACTCGTGATTGAAAATACTCTATACAATATATGTATATATATTTCCGGTTCATACCGGAGCGCAATCGATGGCCTCGACACAGGCCATGACCTTAGCCGATATTTTCACGCTGTCCCCATTCCTCATGTTTTGAAACATGAAAGCCCGGAACCCGAAGTTGTTGATGAGTGGATTGATCTGGTCTTTGGAGGGATGATCAGGTGCGAGGAGTCGGTATTTCGGGTTCCGACACCCGTCAGAGAAGACCAGACGGGCCGACTGGCTCGGGGTTCTCAGATCGCTGTCGTCGTCGACGTCGTCGTCTTCTTGTGACGACGATCCGATCGCTGTCGATGACGGCACTCGACTCACGATGACGTCAGTCAATTTCGAATGATGCCAACCTGAAGGCGACAGCAGAAAATTATTGAATATTTTGTAGGATATCGCTGGTTATTTTATTTTTTCTTTACAAAATGCAACCGATTGATGATATCTGTAAGAAAAAAAAAACTTGATTGACTGCTTTTGTAGCACAGTCAAACCTCTCAAACTCAAACTTCAAGGGCGGGCCAGAAACAGATTTCGAGTTACTGTAATAAGGGAAAGATGCAGTTTTGTTGCGGGAAATCCAGGAGAATTGTAGGAAATTATAATTAATGATATTCTGAACCACAAATTGCTTCTTGAGTTGAGTTCACAAGGGGGATGCCGAACTTCGAGAAAAGGGTTCCTTTACCCAATTAGCCTTTTCCTTCCTTTTGAAAATTCATCACGTTTTCCTGTGTCAATAAAGGAATATACAAGGCCTCCAGACAATTCGAGTTATGGAGATTTGAGAGAAAAGTCTTCGAGTTTGAGAGATTTTTAATGCACTGTTTCTAAGACTCAGACAGAATTTTGAAAAATTCGACATAGGAATTTTTGATTTATCGAAGTTCAACTGTACAAAAATAATTTTTCTCGGGTTTCCGATCAAAAATTTCATACATTCTTCAATATAGCTTACCAAAAGTACATTAAAAGTAAAATAAATGTTCCTAAATATTTCTAGATATTCCGAATGAATTAATCAACTCAAGCTCCTTTCCATAGGAGAAAAAGTGCACGAAAATTGCACAAACCGTCGCCAGATCTGACAATGCTACGAAGCTGGATGTCCTCCCCAAGGTCAATGGAGGAGCCCGGCAAAATTCGTTTGGAAAACGGCGCCGTTCCAGGGAGGCGCCGAAAAAGGCCGATTTCACTCTCAAATTCCTGCAAACCGCCTGAGTAAATTGTCGGCGGGGATCGCTGTTCCACTCTGCAAAATCGAAAAAAATAAAAAAGTGATTGAGGTCCCTCAACAGCAGTGGTTCTCAAACTTTACCATCAGAGGCACTTCATCAACTTCACAGGATGGTCAACAAAAGTATTTAAAGGAAAAGTGAATTTAATCTAGGACAGGCATGTCATTGTAAGGTGTAGCAAGAATTTTCTAGAAATCGTGTGTCTGTATTTCGAGGTTTAGGAGATTTTTCACGAGACGCTATTATTTTCGTAGCCAACAATGTAAGGCACAGATGTCGCCAATGGTGCGACAAATATTTGCAGAAATACTGTATTTTTATACACAAATTTGTACTTCAACACAGAAGCTTCGGAGACGAAAAATTAGTTCGCTTTTCCCCCATCTGAAATGTCAGCAGTATACATATGGAGTTATGAAGAAATCCCTCATTTGAGAATTGAGAGGCACATTTCGAGCAAACAAGACTTCAAAAATACGACAGAGAATGACTTCCACTAATAAAGGAAAGTGGCGTGAAACGAAAATTATGTCATCCGCGAACCCAAATTTTTGTTCAAACGTGAATGTAAAGAGACAGCAGTGGAAAGAAGTTCAATTTCCCGTTAAAACATTGTGTATTAGTAGAATTGATTAATATGAAAAGAAGGAAAGTGGTTATTTTCGCCTACCTGACTCCAATCCCGCGTCCTTGTGCCAAGGCCTCAAGATCCTGTTTGGTTATGTCATTTTCAAAAACCCCTTCTTCAAGATCACTGAAAACAAACCAAAATCCGAATTCTAACTACTGCATGTACAGTACAACGTTTTCCTTTTTTTTCCGGAACAAAAATCTACTCAAATCTGCACCGAAATAAATCTACGCGACACCGGCCCCGAAGGAATATTCAAACCATGGCTCAAGTACACTTACCCTGGACGAGCCAATAAACAATGTATCGTCGAAGTTAGTCGTATATAGTTAGTCTGTGTGTGTGAGAAAAGCGAGACGTAAACGTCGGAAACGGAAACTTACTCAGCACTCAGGAAGTCGATGGACTTTCTCTGTGCCACTGATCGATCTTGTGGCCGACATTTGATGACGATCACTTCGTCCTCTGGCAATCGCAAGCCTGGCACAAGTGGGAATCTGATCGTCACGCACAGCCATTCCTATGAAAAAAAAAAAAAACATTACAAAAAGGACATTTTTTTAAACCTTCAGACAAAGACCGCAGTAACCCAGAAATGAACCATAAATTTCCACATAAACATTCCACTATATACTTCGAGGGGATGTATTATTCTCAGGAATAAGGCTCATCATCTTCAGAAGTGCCGGACCGGAATTCGATCAGTTTCGAAATAAACACAAATTGCAGCCCTGGAAGTAATCTTCAAAGATAAATCGAGATTACTTTCCGCCAAAAAGCTTTTTTTCAATTCAGGTATCGCCGAAGAATGATTTTGATCATCTACCTGAGAGTTTAAAAAAATGATGAATTTTCTCTCATCAAAATGCACGGCAGTACATATATTCCAATCTCGAATTGAGATATTTTACTAAAGACACCGTCGAAGTTTCATGATTTCATGAGTATATCCACTCAAACTTGGACTACAGAAATTTGACAGTAAAACAGAACGACGTCGTATCCTTTCTTACTCTTCAATTATAAAATTTAGCATTATTTACCTATAACACTGTTCATTGAAAAACATTTGGTCTCCACTTTTCATAAACTTGGAAACTTCGCTTTGATTAATGTTTCGCTTCTTTTATAAACTTTCCAAGTCTCAGAATGTATGTAAAAAAAATCGTGTGACTCAATTCAAAATGTGTAACAGCTACAGAATTCCATCCTCCAATTGAGATATTTTACTAAAATCCCCGCCGCAGTTTCATAAACGACTGTTGCCTATAGAATTATTGAAATGGCAGAAATTTGACAGTAAAATGATGCCGAGTCCTTTCTTAGTTTTAACCTGCAAAATTTAACATTAATCTACTCGCCGTTCTTAAAAAAAAAACCATTGGTCTACAACTTTCATAAATTTGGAAACTTCGCTTTAATTAAAGCCCCGCTTCTTTCATAAACCTTTCCAACTTTCCCAGTGTTAGGATACTTATGTAAAAAATCGTGTGACGCAGTTTTCCCTCACTCGAATTAGTCGTATTCAGGAATTATTTCTAAATTTCTACACCACCCACGCCCATGCTGCATAAACGGATCAGAAACTTTTTGAAGATAAAAAAAAATTGACGTTTCACCACACCAGAAACAATTTATATTAATTTTCATCCCCTCAGCGTAAATATAATAATTCAGAACTGGAAACGTATAGTCTTATAGAAAAGAGGATACATTATTGCCATCAACGTATCTTTTTTGTTTTTGTTCTTCGAAGAAGGAATTCTCGAAATTATGAGACTTCCCCTGGGGCATTAGAAAAAATACCGGATCAACTCCGGCCGCCAAGATGAACGCGTGGGAGAAAAAGATTTGCCTTCGAGCTCATCGTCAGCGACGTTGTCACGGATGGTCGATGACGATCGAATGAGTTTAAGTGATGCGTGACACGCCAAGAAGTATATAACAAGCTATACGAGGCAAAAGAAACGAAAACAATAGGGAATGGAGATGGAATGCGTGCCAGGCACGTTTTGACCCAGTGCTCGATTTTTCTCTCTCTCTCTCTGGGGTGATCCACATCATCATCCCTGCATGCTTTGCGAGTCGTTAGTCATAAAACGATACACTTTTTGTTCTTTAAAATCCTACATAACTTTCCTCTGTAGTCTCTAGAGATCCTCAGCAATCCGCTGGGAGGAAGACGGAGTTTTGCTTCATCCAGGATAATGAGGTCGTAAAATGAATAACCTTCGGCGAAAATTCCCCCCGGGCGACGAAATAATTATCTGCTCGCATATTTTTGGATTGTATTGATCACACATTGCTTTTCGCTCAAACCCCTCTGAAAATTATTAAATCGAACGTTTTATGTTGAAATGGAATACATTTTTATAATCTGGAACAATAGATAATTGTTTTGTTATTAGTTGATCTAATTTGAGGAAAATAGATATGAACAAAAATTAGACTCATATCAAAATTTCCAATACATTTAAAACGACAAAATATTAAAAACATTTGCTGAAAAAATTTTTCAACTATTATGACTTTCCATGACCGTATAATGTACAGTAGTTAAAATTAAATTTATTGACGAATTCGAAATTTTTTTAAAAGGACGATGTATGAAGCTGCATTGTTGTATACATGATGTAAATGATCTCGTGAAGCATTAATAGCGATGAAAATTAATTTGATTGAGCTTCAATTCAGCTTTTAGAAACTTTCTTATATCTTTAAAATCGGTCCGAAATTGTGTATATGCAATTTTCTTAATTCTACTTGAGAAATCTAAAACGTGTCCTCATTCGACGTTTGGATTAAT
>CAJPEX010005466.1:0-16251 GCA_905338405.1 Notodromas monacha | reverse complement strand
TGTTAGTTACAAATATCTTTCAATTAACATAACCTGACCTAACCTAACTTTGCCTAACCGCCTCTCAAAGTCAGTTTCAGCAGAAACCAAAAGAAAGCAGAAACTGATGCACTTAGGTGAAGTTAGGTTATGTTAGTTACAAATATCTTTCAATTAAAATAGCCTGACCTAATCTAACCTAACAAATACTGAATTCACAAGACGAAGAAAAATGAGTACTGAGATAACAGGAAATTACTAGAAATTCTATAATGAAACACAAAATCAGCTGTGGGGTTCAGCTGGGGATTTCTTTTATGAAATCCCAAACGAAAAAGATAACATTGTATTTTGAGTTTGTTTAATGCCAAGATTCAATTCACACAAAAACACACAAATCACAATGGATAAAAAGATAATCTTCATAATCACACACTTGCATTGCAAGGCACATCTTTTTTTAGTCTGTTCTTCTGCGCATCTGATTTGTTAAAACCCTTGAAGGGTACGGATTAAAATATCTAGTATTCAATTAATTAATATGGCTGCCATCTAACAGCAGTCAGTGTGCAGGTACAGCAGAACATTGAGGTACCAAGTTATTCCGTCACAACAATAATGAAAAGAAAAATACTTTTTATTACCTCTTGAAGATACTAAGTTAAAAGCTGAAGAACTGTGAGGTTTTGATGCAAGATAAATCTTTCAACTAGCGTCTAAGGTATTTTTTCTTCAGATTTCGGTACCGATTCAAAGCGTTTATAAAAAAATTGAAAGACCAATGAAATGGTTAGGTTAGAGACTAAGTTTACATTTTTCTTCTAATGACATTTACTTGGGATTACGTTAGGTATATGCTTGCAGAAAAAAAAAAAAAGGCTTTTGCTTCAGTTGAGCAAATACAAGTTGGGTTAGTCGTGATGCAGGCAACATCTGCNAGTCGTGATGCAGGCAACATCTGCTTTTATTTAATGTTAAGAAGTATCTGTCCAAGAGAAACGGTCGACACGAAGCTGCGAAATTTAATCCAGGTCACGCTTTCGCCGATTATTCTTTCTTCAGTTCATCTGAAAGGTTTTCTCATCACGCTTGAACTGTTTTTTTTCTCAGGTACTGGTAACGAGTACCCTATAATACACCAGATAAAATCGGAGAAATATTATGTACGTGAAGAATACGTGGTTTATGAAACGCTGAATTTGAAAAAATGATTGCGTGATATCTCGAATACCCTACAATAGAGAAACATACACGGATGAATTCAATGAGTCTCTTGCTCGCGATTTGGGTTTTCCAAATAGAGTTGATTGCCTATAAATGAAAAGCTGACCCGGACTTGTGTGAAATTAAAATCTTTGGAACGAATGCAATTGAATTTTTCAGTAGATATTTTCTGAATTCAGAAAAAAAAGATGCGAAGGTATATTCATGTATATTTTTCTCTTCATTTTTTCAACTATTTATGTGCTAAAATATTTTTACATTTGAAAGAGCATTTATCATATGAGAAGATAACGCAAAATTTCGGTCCCGTAAGTGAAAAATTAACCCTCGAAAGAATATTAAATAAAAGGGTAAATTCTGTTTCCGACGGATTACAAATTACCGAGTTCCATATTGAGTCAGCATATCGCGTCAGTTGAGAATTGGGGGCATCAATCAAGACACCGTGGGTTCATTTTTATCTCATCTTTTTTTTTCACTTGTTATCGTCATTATTATTATTATTTTCCCCGCAATCCAACTGGAGTTTTAAATTCATTGTCACGATGTGATTTTCTCCTCCGGGTTCTCACCGTGGGTTCATTTTTATCTCATCTTTTTTTTTCACTTGTTATCGTCATTATTATTATTATTTTCCCCGCAATCCAACTGGAGTTTTAAATTCATTGTCACGATGTGATTTTCTCCTCCGGGTTCCCGCCTTTGTTTCCTCGCTGATTTAATTCCGGACGGAGGGTTGTGGTCGACAACCTTTTCCCCCGACTACCGGGGTGCGACGCTTCTACTCCCTACAATAGCTTAACAAAATGGGCCAAAAAAACAACAAAACAAAAAACGAAACTTTTATTAATCTCTACGACGCATGACAACCAACTTAGGTTGCCGGGTTTCAAGTGGTCGCATCGGGTTGTGTAACCATGAGATCTTTATATTGTGCAGGTGAACCTCTCAAAAGTCAAACTTGAAGGAGCCAGGAACAAAATTCCAGTTGGGGAGATTTTGAGGTACAGGAAAATCTTGTTACAAGAAATACCGTTGCAACAAAAATTTCAGTATAAAAAACCTTTTTCCCGAGTCCCAGCAGAAATCCCATTGGGTACATGTTATAAAAATCTCAATATAACAAACTTGCCAATTCCAGTATGACAAACTTTTTGAGTAATATATTATGATTTCTTAATGAAAATGAAAAAGATATTAGCTAGATAAAAAAACAAACTAAAAAAAAACTCATTTTTAAAGGAGTTTTTATGCTTGAGAAACCCTCCAGTGATTTCAAAATTGTAAGCAATTTTAGAACATCCACCCTTACAAATCTTTGCAGAAGTTGCTTCGAAAGATGGGTACTTTCCTGTTATCTCTGTACCTACTTTCCTGTTATCTCTTTACCTTCCCTCTGACCAATTTAACCTGACCTAACCTAACTTCACCTAACCGCCTCCCAAAATCAGTTTCTGCTTTCTTCTTTATGTCTGAGATGTGCATGTATACATGAAAAATAACGAAGAGTATCAATTAATTTTATATTACTCTTCAGCTCGAAGAAAACTTCACAAAATATTAGGAAAATTTCATATCTCATTGCACTTTCAGCCATCAGCAAACAAAAGAAAAATTCCCGTTTTGTAAACACTTTCAAAGTTCAAACTTCGTTTCACGTTCATTTCAAAGCGTTTCGTAAGTGCTCCGCAGCAAGCAAATGAATGAGCTTCCAAAAGCCTTCCAACAAGGTCTTTCATTTTGTCCAACTTACTTTGTTTAAAAAATAAAATAGTATGGGTTTTACGTTTCGCCTTTGTCGTAAATCACTCAACCGTGTTTACCAAAGACGCCGACGTTGGTTTCGCTCCAGAGAAAACGACCGGGTTATTAAGACGAAACCACCCAAGCTTTTGAAGTATTGTGTTCCTGGGCATTGATTTGTCGGCGGGTCAGAAGGTTGGGACGACGAGGGAAGGAAAAGTTTCAAACAATAACCACCACCCCCCCCCCCTTCCCCTAATTTTCTCACAAATGATGGTTAAGATGATTTTTATTTTTCACTCAAAATTTTGCCTTCGATTTGTTTTTTTTTTCGCGGTGCTGTTTCAGTGCGTGACCAACGAAAGCTGATGTGACTGACCTGGGAAATATGCACGCGAACTTCCTGAAAGAAAAAAACATACCGATCAAGGCACGAAAGAATCATTCATTACACTGAGAATGCCGTAGTTGAAAATTTGAAATGGTTGAAGCTCTGCTGAAAATCAGAAAAGGGAAATTTCGTTGTACAGAGAAAATTCGCTGTATAGACGGAATCACTGCGGATGTGATGGAATAAAACTCCGATTTGATCAAGCATCTCTCGATGAAAACACTTGATAAAGCAGTTTTTGATGTTCTAACGATGCCACAGACTTTTCCCTGGACATTTTTTAAAATTTCTTATTGTTTTTATGTCAATTTTAGAGCTTAATTGATGAATGGATAACATTTTTAAACTCTTTGAAGGATATAAAAAGCGTCGCATAAATATTTTTCCCATTTTAGCCAGATGTTCGAGATTTGGGTTATCCATAATTTGTGATGATATTCCTCGGAAGATGATATTCAGTTATTAAAAAGTATATAATCAAGGTTTTACTGTTCTATTTGAGTGTTCCTTGGGCTTTGCTGACACCTGGCAGAAGTTGTCATTTAAAATTCATTTCCGAGGGTTCATTATATTCTAGATGGTAGAAAAATTGAAGAGTGAAATGCAGGGCAACAATCAAGAGAGATTTGAGTGTCTCATCAGTGGTTCTAACATTGAGGCTTTTTTTAATTTTCTTTCCAGATCCGAGGGTTCATTATATTCTAGATGGTAGAAAAATTGAAGAGTGAAATGCAGGGCAACAATCAAGAGAGATTTGAGTGTCTCATCAGTGGTTCTAACATTGAGGCTTTTTTTCATTTTGTTTCCAGATGCTTGTGGACATAAAACCGATGTAAAATACAGTAAAAGTCATCCAAAATGAGTTCACTGCCATCATCATGCTCGTTTGGATTGCGACAGAAGTACCAGTTCAGAATCTGCTGGCTAGCTACAAAATTACACAAAAAAGTTTGAAGTATTTTGAATTTTAAAAAACCTAATGTTTGACCTCACAATGTAATTCTGACACAATGCGTGACTAAGGAAATGTATAATCTGAATTTTTATATAACATAATTGGAGCCCTCAACCATTTGCTTTGGGTAAGTTTTTGGACTATAAAATTAAATGAACAAAGTGCAAATTAAATGATTGTGCAGCATTGTAGTGTAACTAACATAATGTAAGACTTAATGATTTTGACCTAATGCGGAACTTTGTTAATTTAAAATTTGAAAAGTTCCACAAAATGTCTGTCTAACTTGGGATCAGTTACAACTTTCAAGTTATGCAAATGAAATTCAACGCTAAGAAAAAAGTAGAAATGTGACTCTACTAACACGTATGTGGAATTAAAGTATTCAAATTTCAAAACAAATGAGTATCCAAAGTATTTAGGGAAAAGTTTGTTCTAAATGCCAAGTAAATGCCAATGTAAGTTAAATGCCTAAGTTGACATATACTTTGACACAAATTTGTCTAACTTTGTAACTCACTTGATTCTTATTCTGAATGCATTATTGTATCTTCTTACTGCAAATCCTGGTTAATAAAAATGTGAAGGTACTTTCAACCATAATTTTATTTCAGTCCAAATATAAATTAAAAAATTTCTTTAGCAAAAGTTTTTCATGTCACGGTGGTTTTTTTTTTCTGGCAAAAAACTACTGTAATGGCATTTCACTGTAAAAAAATATATATAATCAGTTGCATTTCCCGTGATTGGACGCATTCTATAGCATTCTTTCAAGTTCGTCGCAATTCAGTGGTTGGTCACGTACTCGAACAGCACCTATCTTTTTCTAGAAGCCAAGGTAGATGATTTTCTGCGGTTTGCTAATTATAGAACCACGGATGATAATGATGTTAGGAGGGTCATTTCTTCTCAAGTTATGAAGCAATTTAGCATCATATTTTTTTTTTTAGAGAATATTCATTTTAGGAACCTCTGATCGAAACGTGAATTTATTTAATTTATCTTCCAAAAACGGCAAATTTTGCGAATCCTGGTTCATTCTATGCTTGATTTCCTGAGCAAGTAACTGAGAAGTATCAATTCTTGTACGATGCCGAGTATTAATTCTTATGCGTGCAGCGGAATTATTTTAAAATTGATTGAGAACTCAATTATGGATGCATGACGGATCCCTGTGATGATGAAGCTTGATGCAGATGCTTCGTTCAAAGGCGAATCACGAATTCTGAAAAGAAAAAAAAAAGTTCGTGAGTGAAAAGATTCGCAAATAAAATGTCGGGAAGCGCACGCACTATAATACGTAGTGCGTTAAAGTCGAAGAGCTCTATTTAACGCTACCTACTTTCTTCTACGAAGACTCTATTAACGCACATAAAAATTACGCGGCGGCTGACATCCATTAATTACATTTTCCGTGCCAGAAATATCGACGTTCTTCAAATAAATTAAAACGTTGGGAAAATCTATGCTGTGACGTGACGATTCACTTTCTTTCGTTTTTAAAAACATATTACTGCATCACCCAAATTTGGTGGGTTTTTCAATTCCCTTTTTTTAAATGTCTGACTGCATTATTTATCATTCAGCAATGAAAAAAAGAAAAATGAAAAATATAAATGTTGATGAAGCTGTCCGAAATATATATTTTTTTAATTCAACGGATCTCGCAGAAACTCAGAATTCATGTCTGAGATGAAAATAATTTTTGTGTAAAAAGTCTTCGTAATTTTTTCGATCGTTTTCTTTTTGGATCAACTTGAAGCAACCGAAAAATTTCCTAATTTTGCGATGAATTATATTCTAAAATAATGTGTGCACAACAGATATACCTGCTAAAAATACATGTACTGTACCTGGAAGTACTTCATGTTTAAAGAGGTCTTGTCCGTGAAAATAACATATCAGAGAAAGAAGAATGTGGTGGTTATTCGTAAACGCTCTTTGCTCTTCTCGGAACCACTTGAGAACCAGTTTGAGAATGACTGACTTATTTTTGGTTTTCGAAAAATAAAATGACAGGGCATATTTATCTTGATCATTAAATCGACTGCTCTCGGAATATTTTCCGTATTTAAAGCTACCGAACGTAAGAGACGAATTGTTTTGAAAGTTTCAGCAGGAAATAGTGGACATTTTCATGCGCGAATTTCTCCGGATTTCGCCACGAATGAAACTGGACCCTCTTTTTTCCCCTGATTTTCTCAGCATCTAAAGTGTTTCACCAATATGCAACGAATTTATTTGAAACGACATTAGATGCGAACGCAGATGCTCAATTTACCATCCATTTAGCTAATTTAAAAAAATTACCTCCAGCATAGAGAACTTCCTTCTCTCTTTTTCATTTGAATGTTATTTTTACAGAGAATGCCAACGTTTCTATGATGTGTACAGTGGTTTCAGTATTCAATTCCCCAAATGTCCATATTGTGTTGAAATATAGTGATTGAATCAGTTTAAATTGGGAGCCAATTTTCATTTTCATGGAATTATGGTGAGTATTTTGTACATAAAACACCAATTAAAAATTATGTAATGTAAGTCTAAGGGGAAATGAGACTCAACTTAGGGACATTTTGATGTAGGGACACTTTTGATGCACCAATTACGTCCGTATCTCGGGCTCTCACTGTAATTCAAATTTCAGGACTAGAATATCGCCGATTGCAATTTTCTGTAATTCATATTTTCCCTAATTCTGAACATCTGTAACTGATTTTTTTTTCTCGTGTCTGAAAGTTTGATTCAACGAAGTTCAGCTTTAATTTTGTTCCACATCATAAAATTGCGCCCGATTTGATTTTCTTTGAATGAAAAATAACGTCACGTGGGCATACTTTTTTTTAAAGAAATATATTCTTAGAATTGTTAATATTTGTGACGGGTTAAATTTTTTCTCGGGAATTTGGTGGAGAGAGTTCAACAGGTAGTATTTTTGTTCCCCTTCATCTTCTCTGGTTTTAGTTGCGAACACTGGTGATGTAGGTAAATGCGTACATGTATGAGTGTGGATAAATTTTTTTTTTTGTCAGGAATTGCCCCATGGGCAGATGTTATTACTCATGGAATCACTGCTCGTGTGCGAGAGGCTTTCCTGCGTAAAAAACGCCCCCTGGGGGGCCCATTCGAGTTACCAGGAATGCGGGGTGATTGACTCTGTCTGTGCTGTAGTCCCAAGGTTCACATACACTAATTTTTTTTTTCGCCTCCTTCCCTCGTCCCTGTTCATTGATTTTTAATAGTAATGTTTACCTGTGTTGTTTTTGCGCTTTTTTGGTTTTTTGTTTTAGCAGTGCCGGAGTAAATTTTGCCCGTGTTTGCGCACATTTATTTTGCGGAATGGGTTCTGTTTCCCCCCTTGATGCGTTCCGGAAGTTGGGGGTTATGTATAGTCAACGTCGTCGGGCATAATATTTATTTTATTTTTGGTTCCGTGGAAGATGGATTAGCGCGTAAAAATTCCGGATATATAGGGAAGTTATTCCAATTTGCATGTTTTATTTATCGGCGAATTCCAAAAGTCCCCATTAAAATGTCAGTCGTTAGCCGAAGTGCAGTACCGAATCTAAGGAAATTCGAGGAATATGTTCTTGAATAATGAACCGATACCCGAATAGAAACTACTGTACAGTAAATAATTTTAAGCAGTACTCATTTCAAAACAAAAACTCTGAAAAATTTACCGGATGCTCGAAAAAGTTTCATTTTCTTCGAATAATTTTATTTCTCAATTGAACAGATTCTGAAAGACCAACATCCGGAAGACTGAAATACTGTGTGGGAAAAAATGTTTGTATGCTCAAATGAGAATTCGGTTGCCTTCAAATAATTTGATTTGGTATTTTCGAGTACTCATTTCAAAACAAAAACTCTGAAAAAATTTACCTGATGCTCAAAAATGTTTTATTTCCTTCGAATAATTTTATTTCACAATTGAACAGATTCTGAAAGACCAACATCCCGAAGACTAAAATACTGTAGGAAAAACTGTCAGTATGTTCAAATGAGAATTCGGTTGCCGTAAAATAATTCAATTTTGTATTTTCGAGTACTCATTTCAAAACCAAAACTCGGAAAAAATTTACCTGAGGCTCAAAAAAGTTTTATTTCCTTCGAATAAATTCATTTCACGTTTGAACAGATTCTGAAAGACCAACATCCCGAGGACTGAAATACTGTAGGAAAAAAATGTTTGTACGCTCAAATGAGAATTCGGTTACCTTCAAATAATTTAATTTTGTATTTTCGAGGTTTACAACATCGTGGTTTCGTGTCTGGGAAAAGCATGAAAATCGTTTGTATTGAAATGCGGGTTTCCACCGTAAGCCAAGATAATCCGGCTTTATTCAAAATTATTGCTAAATATTTTGATGGGCTTTTCAAGTTGATGCAATCAATGGCAAAATCCAAGGAAAATGCTGAATTTTTCCACGAAGCAGCTGAACATTCACAGCGACAATCAGTTTTTTTTCTTTCAATTTTTGAAAACGTCTTCTTTCACGAGTGAGAACTATGAAAAACCTAAAACAAATCGGAAAAATCTGAAGTGAGAGTAAATTTTCGAATCATAAGCAATCGAGGCCACTTCGCAAGGGTTGAATAAGACTTTTGCTTGGAATACCAATGCTAATGCTGTACTTTTTTGCTTTTGTAATTTCCGAGGGATTTTATTACAGTATGGTTCTGTAATCTGATCCTGGAACCACGACTTGGATAAAAAAAAGTATAGCATTTTCCATTTCTTCGAGTGAGATTTCGCAATCAAATCGGGTTGCTGATCCTTTCTTGCACGGCTTAATTTTTAACCTGAAGACTGAAGTATAATGCATGATTTAAATTCAATGGAAACGTATCCTTAATCCATCGGCAGTATTTTTCAGAAATATACGGCTCTCAATGCTGCAAAAATCCCAATACCGCATCAAAATAATGTAGCGAATAAAAAATCCGCGAAAATAAGTGGCTTATCATTTTAGCATCAGTTGGAAATACTGTATCTGCTTTTTGTAATTGAGCTTGAAACTTATTTGAAATTATATCACAGAATGTCCCTATGTTGAGTCAGTGTCCTCATGTCGGGCCTTTTTTTAATAATTTGTTATGGGAAAATAAGTGTCCCTATGTCAAATTGTCCACAGGTTGAGGTGTCCACATGTGGGGGTCTCACTTTTTGTACCAGCCGAACACAATATTTTTGTCTGGTAATGAATGAAACATTAACTGTGCTAAAATGAGGGAATTCGTGCGAAAAGAGTTTCGTCAGCTCATATACGGGGTCGTGTGTCTGGAATAATTTCTTCAATAAATGACACCTTGCGGGTGCTTCATGCTCCAAGAAACACGGGTAATGATCCCGGAATTGGAGCAGTGACCTTTTATGATTATTCTCTCGTGTCTCTTCCTAGAAGACGATTTAAGGCCCGGGGAAGAAAAAAAAAATAATAATTGCGTGATGAAGGTCAGGAAAAGAAAAAAGAAAAATAACGGAGCTTGCACGTGATGGACAGTGATGAAGAACGCCGAAATTTAAAAGGGGGACCCCCCTCTTGGGATTTCCTGGGACGCTCTTGCGGTACCCAATGTTCCCGGGAATCGATCAACGAGTCAGCATCAGAGCCCACCAACCCCCGATGGCGAATTCCCCCCGTCATCACTGTGGGTTGCTTTGCACTGAGTGACTTGATGTTCACAGGTTCTTTCCCTTGGCCACCTGACGACGTGGGTTTTTGAGAATTACTGTACGTTATTTGGCTTTCAATGCGCAGTTGAATAAAATATTTTTAAAAAATTCAACGGGATAGTATATGAAGATCTAACTTTCTGTATGTGCTTGCATCGAGAAATTCTTCACACGAAAAAATTGACAATCACCTTTCAAAATATTTAAAAAGACAATCGAGTCGTAAATAACTATATTGCAGTCATATTGTTGCTCTGAAAAATGAATGAAGTCCGTCAATAAACTTCGTGAGAAATTACGTATAAATATTAATACGAATTCACGCAGTTAAACCTGAAAATTATTTCTAAAAGATCGGAATTAAATAAAGGATTAAGTTATGAAAAGACCAGCAGAAATTATTATTTCTTTGTAGCGATTGATTAAATTTCAGACTAAGAATAGCAACTGCAATCTTGAGCAGGAAATTCCGTATCCCAGCATAGATTATTATTATTTTTTTACAGAAGAGTTTCATGGCAAATCATTGACAAGAATTATTTGACTGGCCAAATTCAGTCGAACTTCGAGGGACCAGCAAACAAACTCCAGACAGAAATGTTTTGGATTGAGAAACATATTTTGCTGAAAACACATTTTAAAAATTACATGAAGCCGAATTACGTGATTTTTCGGCCTTAAAGAAATGAGTAAAATAGATTTACGGAAGGCTGAATTTGGACAAGTTCGTTTGCCTGATTAATCTTTCACTTCCTGTCAAAACAAATCAAGTGATATTTCTATTGCTTTTCTCTTTCCTATGCCAATGGAAAATAGCCAAAAGGCCTCCGCAAAATTCCACCTGCTGAGATGTGAGGAAGAAAACCTTCAACTTAAGGAGGATTTTAATGGATTGATTCAAAGGAAATTCTGAAAAAGAATTAAAAAATTCGACATTTGGGGGTATTTGATTTAATTGCAGAGCAATGATGAGTTGTACCTTTAAACTGAGGTGAAATTCTTCTAATAAAACATCTCCCAAACACTTTCTCCTTTGGCTTGCTCAATGTTGCGGAAAAATATAAATTTAATTTGACATATGACTAGGATTTGGAGCTTTAATTTCAGAAAATAATTTGTAAATTAAAAATCAAAATCGTGAGTCCCATTAAAAATGTATCCTTGGTGTTCTTTTTGTGCCATTGTCCAATTTCTACAAGACTTAAACTACTTCAATTTTGGGAGTAATTTTAATGGATTTGTTGGGCAAACTTGCTGCGCATTTAATAAGTTATATAATTCTTGGTAATAGGAAATTATTCCTTCCTTCTCAAAATTACAGTGCCAGGGCATGTCTAGTGTTTCAGTCAGTAGGAAAAAGGATCAAATTTTCATAAATTCCGACACCTCCTCTGATCACGTCTCAGCAATGCTGAAAGACATTAAGCAGGAAAACGTTCTCATGGGGAGCAGCAGGAAATGGAAATAATACCTGGCACTGCGGCATCCTTGACAATATAATTCCTGACCTGATCAAAGGTAAAAGTTATAGAAGGTTAAATATAATTCTGTGAATATAAAAAGCTCATCTTGTAATGCTCATCATCAGTTGTGCATTTTTATTTGAGTTATTTGCTTATTCCAAACTTATCCTGCAAGCTGAGTTTGTTGAGTTGCTTATTTGGTTTATTATGTGAAATATATTTATCCCTTTAAACTAGGAATTCCTACAAGGAATTCCTGGTCCTGTCCCGGTCTGATTGCTATGTTTTATTGTGTTTGATACTCAACATCAACTTATATTGTGGTGACATTTGTCCCCAATAGGATTTATTGCAAGAGATT
Organism: Notodromas monacha; assembly: GCA_905338405.1. Taxonomy (NCBI): domain Eukaryota; kingdom Metazoa; phylum Arthropoda; class Ostracoda; order Podocopida; family Cyprididae; genus Notodromas; species Notodromas monacha. The sequence continues at coordinate 4,455 of CAJPEX010005466.1, read as the reverse complement.
TCAGACAGTGACCTAAAAAAATCAACTTATGGAGGCATTTGACTCAGGAAGCAATGTTCAACTATATACTGTATAGTTGAACATTGCTGTATATCTCTAAACTGAAGTGCAATTTTTACAAGAAAACGTCTTCCAAACCTCTTCCTCCTTTGGCTTGCTGAATGTCGCGGAAAACAGGAATTTCATTTTGCACTCATATACTCTATAGGTGAAGTCACTCAGTATAGAGGAGCTCAGGGCGACGACTCGCACTAGGGTCAAAAGGCCGCAAAAAAATTCCAAGCACGACTCATTGGCTCTCTCAGCTAATATTAACGACGATGTTGTCCAGCTTGTTAAAGAAACATTTTTTTTGTGCATGTGTGTTTATTAATCCCCTCTTGTTCCTTATTGGTTTTACGTATGCGAACGTTAGATTATTTGGCTTAGATTAATCTTCCATAGCCCGAGAAAGAAAGAAGAAAAAAAAAAACGAGGCCCACCTCTGGGTCTCCGTTGTTGAGTGATTGAAAGTTTTAAACAACGGTGCCTTGTTTTGGTGTTTCGGACAACATATAAACCGCTACGTTTCCTGATTCGACACTGTTTGAATTCTTTACTACGAAATTTTAAAATAAATTATTAAGCGCGAGAATGTAAAGGTAAAATATACTGTAGGTACTGTACTGTACTTGCATCGATGTTTTCCTCGCAGAAAATTTTTTTGCGGAGTACTTTCGAGGCTTAGGGATTTTTTATCAGTCATTATGTTGCTCAGGAAACTTCAGGCATTCTGTTGATATACTTCGTGAGAAATTACGCATAAATATTTATTCTCTGGAATATTTTACTGATAATTTATTCATTTTTAGAGGGAGATAAATTATGATCAGTGTGTTTAAAATACGACGATCTCGCCCTTTTTGTGGTGTGGATCCGTGCATTCAAATTAGAAATGTTCCCGAAGTTTTGTCACTACTTTGAATTCAAGTTCTTTTTAGTGAACATTTTTCTGGATCAGATGCCTGCGAAACACTTGCCAATAAAAATTTTAAAGTCACTGAAGTGCGTTTGGCAATTTCGTGAGAGTTTATTTATTTATGTATTTGTTTTATGAAATTCATGAATTGGAGAATTTTTGGTTTTAATAGCTGGCATTCTGGATCAACATTCAACACCATTGACGAAAAATTGACAGGATTGGAATATTTTGAATTGAATTCGTGGTGGAAAGGAATCACTAAAGTCACTTTCATCTCTGATATTTTATCTGTAACTTTTGCTTTTCTGGCGTTTATATTTTTATAATTTTTTTCTTTCTTTGAATTGAAACAGATAAATAGAAGTGAGATGAGAGACAGAGAGATTCGATGTGAAGAAAGTTGAAGCAGGCGATGAATGCGTCTTTCTTTTTTTTTGAAAACCTTTGCGAGATGAACATCAGTGAGTTTCAGTGTGGGGTATTGTGTATGCAAAAGACACGATCTTGTTATGTCATACGGAATTGTGTTCTTTCTCTCCATCTTTCATTTCTGTTTCCTTTTTGTTCAGTCGTCTGTGCTTATCTCGTCATCCAGTTTCGAAGGTGTATCCCCCACTTCAAGCATTCAAATAAGGAATGTTCCCGAAGTTTTGTCACTACTTTGAATTCAGGTTTTTTTTTTAGTAATTATTTTTCTGGATCACATGCCTCCGAAACACTTGTCCATAAAATTGAGTTGCTGAAAAAAGCCATTTCCTGAGATTTGTTTTTTTTCACGGAATTCCTGAATTGGGGAGTTTGTGGTTTTATAATAAAGCTGACGTATTCTGGAGCAAAATTCAACGCCACTGACGAAAAATTTACAAGATTAGAGTATTTTGAATGGCAACCCTGTTACATTTTATTGATCAGTAGAGGGTTTTCAAAAATTGAAGCTCGTGGACTGTAAGCAAATTTGTAAAGTTTAAAAGTAGCCATGAAATGGGAAAATTAGGGTTTCTATTGTTGGCATTCTAGAGAAACTTTCAACACCACTGACAATTAGGAATAAGTGCAGAATTAAAGCATTTTGAAAAGAAACCGTGATATATTATATTCCAATTTTGGGGAGGTTTTTTAAATATGTTGAAAGTAATTTGAAGCTCTTGGACAGTCTGCAAATTCAGAAGGCGTGAAAGTGTACCCGACAATTGCTGTTGTCGACATACAGCAGCTATATTTTCATTTCTCAATTTCAACTGATGTGAACGAAAATGGAAACAATGGTGGGAAATCGATGAAATAATACTTTTCTGAAATTTTGTGTGTCTCCAGTGATCCTCAGGACTCCAACCAGTGCATGAAAAAATGAAACTTTATTTTAAACTCCTCAGGGAATTTTGTTTCTCTTCTCAGGGGTTCTGGTTTTTTTATTTTCTAAATTTCTTGGAACAGTAGTCGGGAAATTGATGAAATGTTACTTCGCTAAAATTTTGCGCGACTGCCACACGAAAAATTATGAAACTTTTGAGCTGACCAGGGAATTTTGTTTCTCTTCTCAGGGGTTCTGCTTTTTATTTTCTAATTTTCTTGGAACAGTAGTCGGGAAATTGATGAAATGTTACTTCGCTAAAATTTTGCGCGACTGCCGCACGAAAAATTATGAAACTTTTGAGCTGACCAGGGAATTTTGTTTCTCTTCCTACGGGTTCTCGGGTGTTCTGTTTTTTTTTTTTTAATAATCTGACAAGGCAAAAGAAAATGATGAATCAGGGTGTTGCACTCTGGGTCCCCCTCAGTGTGCAACGAAGATTTTTATCGACCTGCTTTTGTGAGCTACATGTTGTGTCCTTTTTTTTTCCACCCTCGGCAAGAGGAACAGAGGAAAAGTGTACTATTGCACAATTTTTGTGCTGGGCTTCTACAATTGCAGGAAGTTTTCGATGGAGACTTCAGATAAAGTGTTGTGACAAGGGGAACCATTCTTTGAGCATCACTTCTTTTTCTTTTTTTTCCTGGGTACACTGGAAGGAATTTGGTCCTTTTGCAACCTGCTTCCTGGTTTGATGACTGGGGAAGGGGTTTCTTTGTGCTTATTCATGTCACCGAGTGAAATAATCAATGATTTTCGGTGACTCAGCTATTTTTCTGCGTCTTCGTTGAGTAGGAAAAGGTAAAGATCGCTTTTGCCTTTGAACATGCGTGGTTTTGGGGAATTTTTTTTGAGAATTCATTAGCTGATTCGTTTCAAGTTTCGTTTTTGTTTGTATCACTGATCGGTTGATTAATTATTTGCAACCTTGCAGGTGTTACTTTGAATGAAGTTACGAAGAACCGCGATGGAGCGAAAATGTTCGTTGGGTGCAAACTATTTTTCTGTGACCACGAAGTCGGTAATTTCTACTGAATTCTCTGAGAAAAAAATTCTTGCATTTTTTTCAAATCGTCTGAACGATTTCAATTTCTAGACAGTATTTACGTCAGCAGAATGATGAAAACGTAAAAATCTTGAAAGAAAAGAAAGACATTTTCGGTAATCAATGAACTGCTGCAAGGATTCATCTCTTTAGTTTTCCGAGTATTTCATGTGAATTTTCTTTAAAAAAAAAAAGAATTCCTCAAAATCCATATTCTATGAATTCGATTTCGACGGCAATAAAAGAAGAAATTAGGTTGGCTTAATCAGAATGTTCCTCTCAAATTCTGTGTATATTCAAGCAGCTAATGTTTCAAAATATCTTCCGGATTTTTCGGGAAAACTCCGTTGATGAATTTTAATTTCACATTTTAGCTATTGAAGATTAAATCACTGATTAATGTAAACAGATCTTCAAGCTAGAAAATGGGCTCTTTTCTTGATAATCCATGTAAGGAAATTTCTGAAGTTTTTTTCTTTTCTTTCAGATGCATGATTTTTTGTGAGATGCATCGAAATTATCCCCGAAAAAATCGATTGATGAGTTCACTGCCGAATTAAAACCGTGGTTTTGAGTATGAAAATTTTTGTTAAAAAAAAAAAAGATTATTGTTTGTTTCTTCGGTCAAAAAGCAGTCTCGGACTCTCGACGGAATTGATAAAATTTTTATGATTCCGCTTTTCAGAAATTTCACTGGAATTTATCGTTGGGAAATTCGCCAATTAATTAATTGACGAAAAAAATTGTTTTAGGCGATTACAGACGAAAAAGGAAAAATAATCGTGTACCCGAACAGTGTTTTTCAACAAATTCAAAAATCACTTTCTCTGAATGATTAAAAATATCCCAAAAATTCCTGAGAAAATTTCTCACACCTGGTCCTCAATCCGGGTTTATTTTTCAATTTCTCGTGAACATTAAGTAATAAAAATAAGATGATTTCTGGAAATTCAACCTGTTTGAATCAGCATACGTCCAGATTCGCGTCCGTTGTGAAAATCCACGAGAGACTTTATTTCCCAGTCACTCGGCGATTACGGAAGCATTGTTCGAAGGGCCTTTTCTTATTTCTTCTCAAGGAAAACTCGTGTGGAGGTG
>CAJPEX010005465.1:0-13567 GCA_905338405.1 Notodromas monacha | reverse complement strand
GTTTTCAAAAAGCAAAAAATAACCTTAAACGTGGTGCGCATTGAGATTGTGGGGAAGAAGTGAAATACAAATGAAATAGATGCGCACCACTTTTAAGGTTATTTTTTGCTTTTTGAAAACGTGGTTTTTTAGATTTATTTTTTAATGTACTATAATTATTTTTCTTTTCAAACAAACCTCTATGTTGGGTATTGGTAAGAATTTGATCAAATTGATCTGAACAGGGAATAACAAACTCAAACTCTGCTGTATTATACAGTGTTTCACTATTCACTGCTAGCCTTTTTTTTTACAACTTTTGGAGAAAAAAATCCACATTCAAGAAGCTTCCATGGAATATTTACTGAAGAAGTTATATTTCGTGAAGAAAATATTGAAAGGATCAATGGTTGCATTAATTTGATCAATACCCTCTTCCAATTTATTGATTTTTATATATTTCATTTAAATACTTGAGACGTTTATTGTATTTCACTGCTGCTTTATCCAAATAGGCTGACTATTTTTTTTGTTAAAATCTTGTTTGGGATGAGAAAAATAACACAAGAACAGATGGTAAATTGTGGGTCTCTGTAGCAATGCCTTATTTATTGGTTCTGGATTATGATCCCATTTCTGTTAGTTGCTTTTGCCATCTGGTCTGTGCATCTTTCTAAAAAGTTGTCTTGGGTGAAGCACAGGTGCTCGGTTTCTTTTGCTGAGACAAACTATATTGGGCCATTCACAAAATATGTGATATTTGTCCCGAATTCCATCACATTTTTTCCCTAATAAGATTTTTAAGTTTTGAGTTATGAGAACTTTTAGAATTGTTAACTATGTAGTTTTTAATTATTTCCCAGGTTTTTTTTTTAATGGATTTTTCTCTTCGTTATTCAGTTCTTGTCTCAGGAAATTTTTACTGACCCCTTTTTGTTTTTGTAAGTAGTCAAGAGATTACTCTGCACTTTTCTCCCACCTGTTGAAAAACACAGACTTTCGGAGAGTTTTTTGTAATACGTTCATTGGACTGTTCGAGAAAGAAGGGAAACACGTTTGCAGAACGGAAGAGGCCGGGGAAAAATAACACAAATATATATTTTTAAAGAGTGCTAAAAAATGCGGCACCACGCGTCAGCATTTTGTTCAAGAAGCTTCCTGCTTGCTTGTGTAAATAAAGGACGCCTTGAAAATTGTTTTCAAGCAGGAAGTTTTCGTGGAAAACCCTGAAAAAAAACGTAGGTTTTTTTCGCATGGAAAACTTGTTTTCCCTTTACAATTTAAAGCACTTTTTTTTTGCTGCCGAAATGCAGTTTTTTCTGCATTCAACCGTTAAGGAATTGTGTTGTTCGAAACTCTGCTGTTCGTATTTTTGTGGCTCTCTTGGTTTTTTTCCAATGTGTAAAGCTAACTTGATTATATTCAGAAATCGATATTGAGTAGTTTTCCAAGAGTTGGAATAAATAAAAAAACAAGAGCTTTTCCCCAGAAAATCCGCAAACTTTTCACCATATCCAATTCGCGAAAAATGGAAGAAACGGCGACGTATGAAGTAGTACTGTATAACACTTTTCTTCAAGATCAATTTCTCTTTGAATTTTGAGACTTTTGCCAAAATTCGTTTTGAAAATATTTTTGTGCGTTGCCCGCATATTCTTTCAAGCCCCTTGTCATGTGTCCATTGATCCCAGACAAAGGCATTGAATTGTGCAACCATCAGAATGCAAGTTTTGAATAAGAACTCAAACTCTTTTCTGAGGAGTTCATTCTCATTGCCCAGATCATCACATGGATGTTAATGAAATGGTTGTTTGGAATGGCAGAATTAATTTTAAGATTGGTTGGTAAGCTCAGAAAAACAAATCAGGTAATTTAAGTTAAAAGGCCCTTTAACACAAAATTCTCACGTTTCCTCTCAAAGAGAAATGAAGGCTTTTAAACCCAGGTTCTCAGACACGAAAAAAAAACCAATTTCTTCTTGGCTCAGGATTGGCCGATTTTGGGAAAATCGAGGAAGTGATGACCACTTGTTGGCCTTGGGCGAGGCTCAGTGTTAATCTTGCAAAAACTGGATTTTGGTGAGGCTCACTGGCCTCAAGGTCCAACAAGTTTTCTCAGCCAGTTGCGGCTGGATGCTGGAGAATTTCTGCATTTGGGACATGACACCCATTTTTTTCTGATCCACTGAATTGATTTTAATTTGTTTTGGAAAATTGTGAACAGTACCGTGCGTAAGGTAGCGTTCGTTACTTCCTATAGAGGAGTGAAAACAACTTGGTGCCAAATTTTATTTTACGCAATTTGTCTTTTACGAAATTTTCGAAGGCGTGGATTTATAGTGAGACTACTTGGTATCCTAGGTTCCAGTCGAAGTACAGTATATAGTGACACTGACTTTTTTCCACCGTATCTTTCAAACAAACACAAATTAAGAAGCGTTGTGTGGGTTGAAAAGAGCAGTTGAGTGCCTTTTGTGTTGACACTCGGCGAAGATGTTGCAACGGTTTGAGTCGGCAATTTGCATCCGCGATGTTTTCCCTTCTTCCTCTTATTGTTATTGTTGACGGCGGCGTTTTAAGGCCAGCTGTTGGGGCTGTGGTGGGTCCTTGATTAAGTTGCGCGTCGGCCTTTTACGCCGCCTTTTTTTTTCCCCCTGGAGGGTTCTGTAAATTTTTTCTTCCTCTCTCACAGAAGTGGGGATCATTTCTATGAAGTTGTTCATGAAAGTTCCTGCTAAAAGTGTAGGTGCTCTTTTTGATGGAATCACATGATGTGGAAACACAATCAAGTATGATCAATGAAAAATGAATATATTTTAATTAGTCTGTTTTGATTGTTTTTATAAATTCAGAGGAAAAATAGAAAACAGGGGAAAAAATGTTTGATATTTTACAGCTAAAGAAGCAGACTTTCAACACCGATGAAGTGATTCTCTTTTGCTTTGAGTCAGGAAATGTTAAAAATATTCTCAAGACAGTCCTGAAAATACTAGTCCACATAATGGAAGAAATTGAGATACATCAGAATTATTATCATTTGAGACGCTTGTAAATTTGACAAATGTCCAGTAAATACCTGGGCCATATTGAGACATGGCATTTTTAACCGCTCATAATTTTTTTTATTTCAGTTTATCTTTCAATCGATGTGTTCAAATGCATAAGATTTTGCAGGCTTAGGAGGATGTGAGCGAAAATTGTTTTACTGTACAGTACTTTCATGTAGTCCATCCCACAGAAAGGTCCTGAGTGATCTGTTGAAAACTTCCTGACAGCCCAAATATTTTTTCATCCGTAATTTTTTTTTTGGTTCATATAGTTTTTTAATATTTTTTTTTGAAGTCGAGTGAACGATGGGGTTTTGAGAGCCATACAAAAAGCCCTGGGGCGAAAAAAGGGGGGAATGAAGCGAGAGAGAAAAAATATTGTTGCTGATGAAAGTGATCGCGTGGTTGAGCACAATAGCGAAAAGCTAGCAAGGGATCATTGGTTTTCTTTATTTTTTGTGTGCTTCCATCCTGAATTTGTTTGTTTGACATTACTCAATTCTCTTTGACGAGGAATTTTTATTTATTTTATGCTCACTTTTTTCTGTAAAAGTCGCATGTAACGTTGATGAAGCTGTGCTGTGAAAATCTGCTTTTTTAAATTAAAGAATTTTCAGTGATTAATTTTAGGAGTTATCACTAAAAGAATGGAATAATTCAAGCGGTAGTTCCATATTCATCAATAATAAATGCCATTTAAATTTTGAATCTATTGTGTGAATACAGAAGATGAATCTTAGGCTCTTCTTTTCAGACAAGTGTTTTCCTAAATCGGAGTCTTGTTTGAAAAAATGAACATCATACTGTATTCGATTCTTTCCCAACCTTTGTCGATGAAGAGAAAAAAATAAGTTTGAAATGAAACTCATGATTGAGGAACTAAATTTTACCTGCCTTGCTTGAGCATTTTAATAATTTCCAAGAAATCTTTTACGTCAGAGAAATTTTATATCTTAAATTTTTGCGTCAGTGATGCAAGACGTCTTTCGATTGATCCCGGGTAATTTTGAAATCTTCTGACCCATAAAAATAATTCTATGTCTGAACTACAGCCGTTCCAATTCACTTACGAAACTTTTGACCTAGAGCCTTCACTTTTTTTCGTGATCAGTTACAAGATCCGAAATTCCCGAAGGATCGGTAAAAAAAACACCTTCCTTTATTCCGAGAAAAATTCTGCCGATTGGAAAAAAATTCTTTGATATTCCATCGTTGAATTTTTATGCATTCCAGTCTAATTCCGTTGGTTTTTTTTTTCAAATTGTGTCAAAAAACTTCCCGGTACTATTGTACAAGTCTTTTTTTTTTATCTCCGATCCACGTAGTCTAAATTTTTTTATTTAAAACCCGGTAGTATACGTTTCCTGAGTAGTCCTTCAACGCCCAGCATTTTTGCAATAAATCTCTCGCGGAACCCCACCTTTGGTGGGCCCATCTTGTGAGTAGAAAAGCAGGTTTCATGCCACTGTAGTGGTTCGGGGCAGCGAATGCAAAGTTTTTATTGAGAGAACACATCACGGAAGCCTGTGGCATGAAAATTGTCTCCTTCCTGGACAGGAGAGATTTATTTTTACTGCTGCAGGTCTCTATATACTGTATGTATAAAGGTGTCTGGCGTGTTAACAAGCATCGACCGAAGGCGGAATATTCGAGTACAGTACCTTTGCCTTCTGCTATTGTTGACTCTGATTTGACCTGAAGTGTTTCCTGGCCCTGAACATTTCTGATGGTTTCAGGTTTTCTGGGTGGTTGAATTTGCTGTACACGATTTTTTTTTCTAAGGAAATGAAAATTGGGATTCATGTGGTGAACGAAACAATTCCTTGTTCGGACGAATCAAATTCGTCTCAGTGAGATTCCATTACTTCTAGTAAAGTATGCTTGTTGTGCTCTTTGATGATAAAAGTCTGAGCATTCAAATAAATGCTTATCAATGCATTGTTACAAGGTCACCTTTAAATGAGACCAGGTCAACACAGCAGTGATCTGAATTTCGAGTGCACCTGCAAAATTTAAAATTGTGAAATTCTTAACCGTCAGCATTAATTGGAAATTTTATGGAATTACATTTTTTAAATTTCAAAATTTTTCGTGTGCAAATCTCTTTTTTTACATGTTTACTAAAATTTGATCAGAAAGGAAATTTTATCCAAAAATGCGGAAGGTCTCCCGCTAAAAATTATTCAGTTTTTTTCCTTCTGCCTTTTCTCAAACTTATTATTACTGTAAATAAAATTCAAGAAACTTGGAGGATGAAATTTAGATTTTCGTCTGTGGCCGCGCGGAAGTATGACAGCCAAGTTTAATTATAGTGCCTCCAGAATCATTTTTTCGCTATATTTTAAAAAGTTGCTGGAGTGTTTTGGAAAAAATTCTCAGGCAAAGTTCAAGCCATGGACAATTATATTGCACAATTAATTGCTAAGGATTCATCACAGGGCGCGTGGAACGAGGACAACCCCTGTGTGAACTCCTTGAAACTTCTTGAACCAGCGTATGGCAACTTTGGTTTTTGTGCTCTTTCGTTTCAATTGCAAATGATGGTAATAAAAATGCTACTAAAAATAAATTTTTTGATGTCTTTAGAAAAAAATTGAGTGAAGTTACATTTAAAAATAAAACCTTCAACTGTTCAAAAGATAAAAGTGCTTGAAAATGGGTCTTAAATTTTTTTTTCTGGTCCATCGCGCGGATGGAATCAAGGTTGTTTTTTTTTCTCTCTCTCTTTGCTTCGTTTTGACTGATTGATCAAGAACACGATTGATATCTTCGGCACGGAAGAAAAAAGCAAACATGTTCATTCCATCTCCCAACACCCCGGTGAAGTGGTTGGCAGTTGATTGAAGCCTCGAAGAACAAAGGTAAAAGATTGGTTGATGCCCTTTTCGCGTGATTGCTTGGCCCTCCCCTGGGGACCGGAAGAAATTGACTCCAGGATATCAAAACCTCAAACAACTTGACGCCGAATCTCTTATTTTTATTCAATTTTTTATATTTTTATTTTGCTGAAGGCCAAGCACACGAAGTAAGAGGGATTTTTCTCACACCTACCCTCGAAACTTTGCGGTTTACTCCAGGAAATTGCTCCTTGTTATGGAACCATTTTTAATAAGGGTATTCCAAGGGTCACCGCCAGAAATTTCACTCAACCCTGTTCAAGTTTCTGTCTTCTGAACAGTCCATTATTTTTAAAATTTTGTTTCGTTTGACCCATTCTTTGGACCGAAAGTGGGACAAGTCAAATGATCAGGCGACTTCATGTTATTGTCTGTGATTCTTTCATGTCTTTCACGTGTTTGTAAAAGGTATATTTACAGTACCCGATTTTGCGAAAAAGGAGGATTTCAGAAAATTGGATTGATCAATGCATCAGCTATTACCGCTTGAATTCATAAGCTACTTCAAACACTTGGTGATTGCTTACAATTTCAAGTTAGATCTCTGGCTGCAACTTGAATTTTTTTTCATGCTTGCATCTTTTAGATTTTATTTTGGTTTATTGATTTTCATCAACTATCCAAATATGTACGATTTTATAAAAATTACATTTCGAAGAATATTGTTATTGTAATTATGTTACAGAGAATCAAGGAGTAAAAAGCTTTACTTCCTTATTTTAAGAATTATAAAGGAAGACAGGAAAATTAAGAAAGACTGCGAGTGTGTGTCTTTTTTAAATAATTGTATTTTAATGCATTGGGTATTCTTTTTTTGTTGAGAATGTCAGGTTTGATCAGTCCTCAAAAGGATTGTTTTCTCAGAAATTATGTAGAAATTAATATACAGTATATGAACAATCACTGGAAGAATTGTTCTCTTTGTTTTTCATTGAAATTACAGTATGTTGCAGAGAATCAAAGAGTAAAAAGCTGCACTTCCTGATTTTAAAATATAAGAAGGGGAAATTAAGAAATACTGGGAGTGTGTGTCTTTTTTTTTAAATACAGTAATAATATGTTTTGTGCCTCGGGTTTTCTTTTTTTTTGATTATGTCAAGTTTCATCAGTTTTCAAAAGGATTGTTTTCTCAGAAATTATATTGGAATTTAAATACAATAAACGTTGGAAGAATTTTTCTTCTTAATTTTTATTGAAATTATGTTGCAGAGAGTCAAGGAGTAAAAAGCTGTACTTTCTGATTTTAAGATTTGAAAAGTGACAAGGGAAAATTATGAAAGACAGCGAGTGTGTGTCTTTTTTTTAAAGGATAATTGTATCTTTATGCATTGGGTATTCCTTTTTTTTTTACTAATGTGTCAAGTTTGATCAGTTCCCGACAAGATTTTTTTTCTCAGAAATCAGACACGCCTTGTATATAGGTACACTACCTCTTTTGTTTTCTGAATAAGTGAATAAGGAGGCATGCATTTTTGTTTCAGTTATCCACTTTTTAATGCATGATTGTTTTTTGTTCATTTCTCAGGGGAATTGTGCCCTGCATGAAGCAGCCTGGAGAGGTTACAGTGAGACTGTGGAGGTTCTTTGCGCAGCGGGGGCCAAACTGAGCCTGGAGAACGCAGCAGGGTTTGTGCCGCTGCACTTGGCTGCTCAGCATGGGCACAACCAGACTGCCAGGATGCTGCTGCTGGCAGGCTGCGAACCTGACATCCCCAACACAGTGAGTTGATGCTCTCTCTCTTTCCCTATTTTTGTTTTATTTTACTTTATGGCTTATATTGTCTTCAAGATTTGTTTCTGAAACCATATATGAATCGAGCAATGAAGCAGCTCTTGCAATTACATATATGTATGATGGATAAATATATTTATTCTACAACCATCTTATTTGCCACAAGTTTTTAAAGTAGAAGGAATATCTTGGTGTTGTTGGAAAATAAGTTGAAAGAAATTAGTAATATAATGAAATGCGATAGGATTACATTGGCGCCAGGAAAACGGCAATACTTTGATAGGGTCGGGAGGGTGCAGGATAAAATCCCGTGGGATAAAAAATCCCGCAGCCCGAAAATCCCGTAGGCCCAAAAATCTCAAAAGGTCCAAAAATCCCGTAGGTACGAAAATCCCGAAAAAGGAATTTTCATATCGGAAAAACCTAGTTTGAAAACTGCAGAAGGTAATAGTATTTAAACAATTCATAATTATCAAAGACGTCTAAATGCAGTTATATACAGTGATATTTCATTTTCAATCTTAATATTCAATATACAGTACATGAAGTGAAGTGATTCTATTGAGAAAGATAATCCCTGAACCTCCCAAACCCTTGGAAGGAATTAAAACCCTTGCACTTTCACAATTTCATTATCCACTTGATTTTTATTCCTTCCAGACAGTTGGAAGCGTAACCCATAGAGACAATATTACAGTTTTGTAGTACTCATTGGGATTTTTGTACGTACGGGATTTTTGGACCATGCGAGATTTTCCGGCCTATGGGATTTTTGGCCTCACAGGATTTTTGGGCCGCGGGATTTTTTCTCCTGCGGGATTTCATCATGGAGCCGTACCTACATATCCTTTTGAATTATATAAAATACAGTGAACTCTTGGCTAGCAACCTCAGCAGTTGACAAAATTTCTGGAATTCTCGAATTTTGGATCTAGAAAATTAAGAGTAATAAATGTTATTTTCCTCTTATATAAAGCAGAATGTTTCGAATTTGTTTAGACATGCTTCTTTTTAGACTGTTCGCATCTTTTAAATTGTCTGTTCTTTGATTTATTTTCCCCAAATATTCAAAGATGTAAAATTTTACAGAAATCAAGACACTGTATAGACCTGGTGGTTTCTTTGAAATTATGTTGCCTATAATCAAGGAGTAGAAAGCTGTACATCCTGAGTTTAAGAATTGGAAAGAGAGGTATTAAAATTAAGAAATACGATACTTTTGAGCTCAAAACTTGGTTAAATACTGTACATGCATTTTTGTCCAGAAAACCTTTTCATGGTGAACTGTTTTGTTGTGAAAGATATATTTGCTTAAACGAAATTTCGTGTGATACCCACATGTACATATTCATTGCAAATTATGATGTATGTTACATGGAGTCTCGTAATTTGTTGCTCCTGTTCTCGAACGCCATAAAGAAAACTGGAATAATCTTCACAATTATAATCAGAATAAATTCATTGTTCTCGATTTTAATCACATTTATCTGAAATCTTTCAATTTGAAGGAATTCATCAGCGTGTTGAAACTCGAGGACATTTTAAATTATGATGAGATTGATTGCATTTTGTCAGTTTACAATTGATAACGTATTTATGAATGAATGAATGAACAGAAAACTTTATTTGCCACTTTTCAGCATTCACAAGGTACAACCAAAACTCCCGCATCCAAACCCCCGCGTTATCGTTTTCAGCTCGGATATCCGCCCTGACACACGCAGTTATAATTACGAGCCAATTAAAAAAGATCCAGACACGTTTCATCCGGGGAAAAAAGTATCCCATTCGCGGAACCAAAGCGTTTTCCGCATATATATATAGGAAACATTCATTTCCTAGGTTCCGAAAAGGAAAAACAAATTTCCTGCCTGGCAAGAGTCACGCTTGGATCATGATGTGCAAGGATGGATGCAAAGTGGATCAAAGTGATCTTCTGAGGATGTAGTACCCGTCAAAAGCGCGACAGGAGAGACGTTTGGGTGGGAAATTGAACAGCCTCCGCGTCAGCTTCACTTTGGAAAAATTTGCTTTCTTATTGCGCCTGGCTTGATTGAATTTTTTCTCACTTTTTTCATTAGTGTGGGATGGGATATCACGCTGTTTCTCCACTTGACCTGGATTAATTATATTTTACACCTGAGGTGAAATGAAGAGCCCTGGAACCTTCCAGACTTGAAGCCTGTTATTTTTGCCTGACATTTTGGAAGGACAATAGCAGTTGAAATTAACTGATGAAAAAATAAAGTTGGCTTTTCTCCTAATAACACTCCAACAAATTTTCACCTTCTGAAATAAATTCTTTTAATTTGTCCGTTCTGAGAAACCTTTTTTCAAGCCCACTTCATAATTATTGGAAACATTCCACTGCTTCATTGATGGTTCTTAATTTTTGCAAAAAGGCAGAAACTTTTTAAATGCTTGCCATAAAATCTTTCAAGCACAATTTTTTTGAATCTGCAAAAATTTCATGAAACTTGGCCAGTCCACAGAATTTATTTTTAGGAATTTTCTGGTCCTCAGGCCCAGAAATGTTGGGGTATTTTATTGAATAAAAATTCTTTGCAGCTCCTTTAAAAAATAAAATGTGGAGTTCAAATTCGCGGACTTGTGGTGAAAAGATGACTTCCTAAATAGAAAAACAACTGACCTTATTTTGTAAATGCCTCTCAGCGTCGGCTTCCAGCAAAATCCGTGTCAATTTTCGGCGTCCCATTGCTGCTGCAATGTGTAGAGCTGTGTCTCCATTCTAGAATCACACGAAAAAACAAACGAATTCATTTCATTCAATTGCATTTTGAGCATTTTAAACTCGAAAATACCTTGTTTTGAATGTTGATGTTGCAACGAGCGCTGATGAGGATTCTTGTGACCCCCGCGTGTCCGTATCTGCAACTGGTGTGCAAAGCTGTGTCTCCATACTGAAAGAAAAAAATTGTAAAAAATGTATATCTTTTAAGCCGAAACATAAACACTGCTTTGACATTGAAACTATCTTCAAGACGACCCATGAACACATCTTAATTTAATAAAATTGAATCTCCACTCACACTCGGTCTTGAGAAGATAAAATAAAACCTTCATGTCCATAAAATGCCATTAAAATTGACCTGGTGTATGTTCTAAGATTTTTAAATTGAATTTACATTCAAATTTTGATTGTCCTATTGAGTTGAGAGTTGTACATGCGAAAAACATGGCAATAGTACACATTTCATCGAGAATGGAGTTTCATGCAGTACCTGACGATTTCACTCAACTCAAAATAAACGCGTGGTTCAAAATGTTGATAATCTTTCTACATATTTTCCAAACTATTTTTATTATTATTACTGAAACTAACAAGTATGCAAAGCCACAATGGAATACAAAATTCCCTTGAATAAACGTCCCCCTTTGAAACAATCCACTTTTAACTTGGGAAAACTATAGACCTTCATGGTGAATGATTTGAAAAGGTTATTGAGTCAAGTTCACTGAAAAGAATCTTTTATTGTATACGGTGACCTTACATAATTTCATGTTTCAAGGGACTGAAAAGACAATTTTGGTAATCATTCATGTTATTCAGAAAAAAAATTAACTTTCCAAACATGATCTATTCTACGTCTTTTGAAATAAAAAACTATGTAAGGTCACTATATGCAATCCAAAGTTATTGAGTAAACTTATTACCCTAAAAATTGTTTCAATCTTTCAGCGCATTCATAAAAAAAAGTCTAAATATCTCAAGTTGATCTCTTGCAAAGGAAATAATTTATGCCAACAAAGAAAAAACGCGAGAACTTTAATTTTTCAACAGTTTTCCTCCATACATTTTTTTTGGAAACAGTTACTGCAAATTCCTGGAAAAAATTGTCAGCAGCCCCCAAAAAGGAAAACAAAATTTAAAATTCCCAATTTTAAAAAAGCATGCATTTGTAACAATTCACCAGGATTTCAGAAGAACAAGCGGAAAATAATTAGTGACAAGAAGCGAAAAGAAAAAAACAAATCAGGATGATGAGATAAGAAAAACAGCAACTGCTATAACAAGTTGATTATATGAGAACTTGGGGTTTCAGTTCTTGTCAGCCGGGAAAATCCACCCATTGTCTCTGGTAACGCAATAAATCCTTGTTCCACTTGATGCGACACAGTCACTTAACCGATGTACTTCACTCGACTGGCGCATGAGTCGCATAACCAAGTGACCCGACCGCATCCCGCCTCGTCGAGGCCACGTAATAAAACAGCATCGACATAACAGGAGAACATGATGCTGTTTTCTTAAATTATATATAGGATCATCTTGCGCAACTCGGAAATTCACAAAAGAATTCTCCAATTATCTTGAACCTTGTTGCCCGAGAATATATAAAAAAAATATTACTTTTCCCAACAACAAAAATTAGGTGCACTCGTTACAGTGACTCTTTCTTTCAGTGAAAAAAAGAGCAGCTGCCAATGGGAACTTTTTGAGTTTTTTTAATTAGGAAGAATTATTTAGCACAACAGCAGATAAATTGCATAAAAAGGACATTACTTGGACAACAACAAAAACTGACACAACAAAAGCTAATACAGATTCATGTTCATTCAAAAACCTGGATAGTGGTGTCAAGAAGAATTCCTCAACAAATAAAGGTTTACGAAATTATGAGTTTGAAACAGATTGCATTTTTAAGAAATGAAACACAAGACTGTGGTTGGGCTTCAACTGGGTTGAGAAATCACCCTATTTTAAGGTTGGTATACTTCAATAAAATAGTCAATTTTAGGAACAGTGAATTTTTACGCAGAATTGCCAAGTAGCAACACGCACAAATGCTTGAATTGGAATGAATCAAGTTGTTGCCAATTTGGGAACAGGAAAACTGTCCTTCAAGGATGAAAAACAGCAACAGGATTTTGGCAGTAAAACACAGAATGTGAGAACCAAGGTCTTCCAAGATTCTCACAGAGATGAAATGAAAGAGGATTCTACCAAGAATTCGGGTTCTCTAATTTTGTGTGATGAATTCAATGATGCTATTTTATTTTTGCGACAAGTGGGAAGCATGCCTTAAGTTGTGGGAAAATTTCCAAATCGGAATACATTTTCGTTTAAAATTTTTGGAATTCCAAGTGCAACCAATAAAGTTTTTTGAATAACCCCGCTCACTTTGTTTTCAAAAAAGTTGAGAAGCTCAACAAAATAAATTGAAATAGTCGCATTTTATAGGAAGGAGACCAGAATATTTTTAAAGCAATAATCTGAAGAAGTGCCACTCATAACTAAATTTAAATGTTATCTAGTCATTTTAAACCATGAAATAGGTGCGATGCATATATCGAAGGAAAAAAAAAGGTATTGCTGAATTTTTACATGACTCATTTGTTGGTTTTTTTTTTGCAATGAGATGAGTTAGCCAAAATACCTGCATTTTTTCCTTTGTCCAATTGCATTCGTATGATCCTCATAAAAAACGGCGCTCAGTATTGAGCAATTTTTCGAACGATCAATGGGGACCAAAAAATCCTTCGAAATAAGTTTTAAAATATCGCAAAAAAAAAGAATAGGAAAAATAGAAAATCAAATCGAAGAGAGGCGTAATTTAATATTTTTTGAACGTTCAAAAATAATTGTCAACGGATAACCACCAAAACCCCATGTTACAAACAGCGGCAAATTTCCAATTTTTCTTCTTAGTTTTAAAAATAATTTTCCATCAGAAAAGAGAAAAAAAAACCTACATATGACCATAATAAAGTCTTTCACAAGTCCCATCACGAACGTGCCTCGGAAAAAAAAAATTCAATCCCACTTTCCTCTGCGCCAACCGAAATTGCGCAAGACGTGGCCCGAGAAAAATGTCCCATGATCCAATAATAGTCATCATGATCCAATTTTCTTCCAGGAGTCCCAAACGGTAAAATTGGATCAAATTGCTC
>CAJPEX010005463.1:0-16270 GCA_905338405.1 Notodromas monacha | reverse complement strand
AACAAAATATATGTAAAAATTAATTTAAAGCGCAAGGTCTTCAGCTTGTTTCTGTATGAGGTTTAGTTGAATGAACAAATTAGAGAGAACCTTTGATGAGAAATCATATAATGCCAACAGTTTGTCTTGATCCTCTAAGTTCTAAGATTTCAGAAAAGGTCTCTTCATTGAATTTTAATACTTGTAAATCTTTCTTAAGCATTGTTTGTTGGAGAATCTTTCAACCATATATTCCTCAAAAAAGTGTGTTACACTGCTGGAATGGGGAAGTTTACAAGAATTTTCAAACATGTGCTCTAAGCCTATGGGCTTTCTGCTGGGACTTGAGAAAGAGTGTGTTATGCTGGAAACTTTTTTTCTAATGACATTGATCATAACAAAATTTTTTATTCACTGTACTGTATCTGATGGTTCTCATCATGTATTTTTTTTCAATTTTTCCCCCAGCATATGACGCTTCATCATACAAGAAACCTCATCATCATGGAGGCTATCATCATGAGCCAAAATATCCTGAACCGCAAAAATACCCAGAGCAAAAATACCCGGAGCAGAAATACCCAGAGCCAAAATACCCGGAGCCAAAATACCAAGAGGCAAAATACCCAGAGCCAAAATACCCGGAGCCAAAATACCCGGAGCCAAAATACCCGGAGCCAAAATACCAAGAGGCAAAATACCCAGAGCCGAAATACCCTGAGCCAAAATACCCGGAGCAGAAATACCCTGAACCAAAATATCCCGAGCCCAAATACCCAGAGCCGAGCTACGAAGTAGCCGCATACAAACCCAAATACGAACCCAAGCCGACATCTTACGACCACAAACCGAAGTACGAACACAAAGCGCCATCTTACGACCACAAACCGAAGTACGTCGGAGCCAAAATACCCGGAGCCAAAATACCAAGAGGCAAAATACCCAGAGCCGAAATACCCTGAGCCAAAATACCCGGAGCAGAAATACCCTGAACCAAAATATCCCGAGCCCAAATACCCAGAGCCATTTATGGGTCTCGGCTCGATGCTTCATCGGCGTATGTTTGGGTTTATGCTTGGGTTCGGCTGTAGAATGCTGGTGTTTGGCTTCATGCTTGTGTTTCGCGGTAGAATGCTGGTGTTTGGCTTCATGCAACACAAAGCCCCATCTTACGACCACAAGCCGAAATACGAAGCCAAGCCTTTGGTGTACAAACCCGTCAAGGCCCCAGTTTACGAACCCAAGCCCAAATACGAAAACAAGAAGCCTTCTTACGGATACGAGAAGCCAAAGTACGATTACAAGCCGCCATCTTACGAGCACACCAAGCACCATCAGCAGCAGCCGGGGTATGACTACAAAGAGCCAACGTATGAGTACAAAGAGCCGGAATACGGCTACGAAATCCCAAACAAATACGACCCGAAACCGGATTACGGCTACGAAAAATCACAGTATGAGCACAGCAGTAAACCAAGCTATGAATACCAACAACCAGAATACGGTTACACCCAAGAGGTGAAACCCGCTTATGAAGAACCCAAATACGCTGGTTATGAACCTCAATACGGATACCAAGAACCCCAGCATTATGGAAAATTCAAGGCCCCCGAAATAGTCTATGGAGGGTTCAAGCCCATCAAGTCATCCTACAGCTATTCAGAGTACAACAAACAACCTTATCCCAGCAGCTACAATAAGCCATCCTATGCCCCCAACAAGAAGACCTATGGCCATCACAAGCAGCCCACTTACAGCTATGAGTCTTACTCTCCTACCCACCCTCAGAGCTTTGACTATGGCTACACCATCAAGTCAGAATATGAGCCCTATCACAAGCCATCTTATGAGCCCTACAAACCAGCACACAGCCAGCCTGCTTATCATCCACAAGAATACCAACATGAAGGGTATGGACACTCAAAACCTGAATATGATGAAGGGTATGATGAGGGTTTTGATTTCTGAGCTGTGGGTCATCAATGCTTAGAGTGACAGTCAGTATTTTGTCTGGAATTGTCAGCATTTTTTTTTTCATTTTTTGGAACCTGTTTATGCATGTTTTGTATTTAATACATTTTGGGGAATAAAACTGATGCGGAATTGTCTAAGCCACATTTCTTTCTTATTCAATCACACATTTGGACAATAAAATCAGTGCTAACATGTTTTCAGTTATGCCTTGGTGCCTGTGAAGGATTGTAGTATCCTCTTGGTGGAAGCTGTGCACTTGGCTGCTGCTGCTGTTGTTGCTGCTGGGGGTTGAAATAGCCACCATGGGGGTTCATGGGTTGCTGCTGGGGGTGAAAATACCCCTGTTGAGGATTCATGGGTTGCTGAAACTGGGGACCAGTTGGATGGTGGAACTGCTGCTGCTGTTGATGTTGTTGTTGTTGTTGAGCCTGAGGGTGCTGGTGGAACTGTTGTGGTTGATTTTGAGATGGAGCTCTCAGGATTGATGCTGGTCTTTGGTCAAGAGTGCCAGGGCCATTTCTGAGTGCCCTGAAATTGTTGGGGTAGTTGGGCTGGGGGAAAGGCAAAGACTGGTTGCCTCTGGGCATCATTGGTGGCTCTGGTGCTGCAGCAGTGAAGTGCACCACATTACCAGTGCTTCCTGGTGGGTAAGGTGCAGCCCAGTTTGATGAAGGTTTCCCAGATGGAGCCACCTGTTCGCGGTCATCTCTGACCCTGACTGGGTTCTCTGGGCGATTCCATGGGTGCTGCTGATAGAACTGGTTGGTCATTTCCATGCTCTGCCTTGACATGAACTTTGACCTGAGGAACTCATCCACAATTTCTTCTGGCTCATCTGGAAAGAGCATAATTGTGGACCAATTATCACAGCAATTTGTCATTTCACATTGAACAACCAAAGCATTAAATGAGCACTTTTCTTCAGCAAACAATTAACTATTATGCATCAACCATAAAAAAAACATTTGCTCATGATGATATTTAACCAGTATAAGTATGCCCACTTTCCCATGAATAAATTGTTGACAAAAAATTAATTTAGAATAAAGTACTGTACATCACAGCAAACTTGTGGGGGTTTCAGAAAGGTTTGTCACAACAAGTTATTTGTTGCAAAAAACAACATATGTTGAGTTTGAAAATTTAGGAATGCAAAGTTTATTTACAATTCAACCTGCATATTTTTGCAACGTTCCATTTCTGCCCTTTTCAGATGTTTTTCCATGTTCAAAAAACTGATATTCAGAAATAAATTCAAATCTTACTTCTGATGAACATTCCATCATAATAACAGGTAAACACTGACAATTTTTGTGAACTGTAAGTTTTTCTGAAAAGTTCCTGCACCAATTTGTAACAGTGGATGTCCCAAGCATCAGTAGGGTTTCTCATTCATCCAAACTCTAAAAAAATCCTGCACCCCAACAAGTAACATGAGTTTTAATGCGTAAGTATTTTTTACTTGGGAAAACATGTGACATGAGGAAACATTTATATTCTGACCATTTTGCTGCAAGAGGATTTCTTAAAACAAGATTTTACTGTACAGCATGAGAAAAGACTACATAAAGTTTGTAGAGCTATTTGATGAATATACCTTCTACTCCTGTCCCTCCCTCAGATTGCCTATTGGATTGTTGTTGGGAGCTCAGGTAAGGGGCAGAAGCTTGGGGTTGAGTCCTGGGTTGCTGTTGAGAGGTCTGTTGTGCTGCTGGACCATCCTTGCATGTGAAATCACAGATGTTTATGGCCATGGGGTCACAGTCAGACCCATCCTGAGTGGCCTCCTTGGGAAAATAGTCACATAGGTCAAAACCTGGTTGGCAGCTTTGTGATGACCTTCTGGATGTGCTTCCTCCTCCACACCCTTCCAGCATTGCACATCCATTGAGCATCTCAGCAACTGCAAGAGTAATGAAAAAATATTGACAACTGCAACATTTTATCCATTCATAGTTCCATCAAAGAAGGCAAACAGCATGGCAAATCTGCCAAGGTTCTGTTAAGAGAAAATCTGCTGTAAAACCTTTAAAATAATTATGAATTCATGTTTTTATAGTGAATTTTGAAGCTCTACACAGTGACAGGATGTAAATAACCATGACACCAATGGGAACAGCAACACAGAATTGAAATGCATCACCTAAGGATGTTGCAAGCTTGCAACACATATGTGATGTATAGAGAATGTCTTGAGAGGGCTTAATTCCTTGTACAAATAGCAGCAGAATGTGTGATATGCATTTGCTGTGCATAGTATTACACGCAGTTATTTGCTGGGGTAAAGTGATGGCTGAAACTAAATTCAGTCAAACACATACTCGGTGTTGGAAACAGTAATTTGAATTTGTAAAAGATTGATGGTTTTGACTTCTTTTCTTTGATATTTGAAATAACGGATTCAAATGCAATCAGCCGGGCTGTGGCCGGGGTGCTTTACACCCTAGTGTAAGGTTGATATATTTTCAAGGTTTTGGTAGGATTGGATTCAAACAGCAGTTCAACAGACAGTCTTTCACATAAGACAATACAGAGGCAACTGATGATTGTATGCTAAAATATTTCACTATTTAAACATTTCTCTCAATTACATTTTTGTCCCTGAGCTTTATCCTTCAGAAGGATTTCCCCAAGAATCCCAAATCTTGTGGGAACTCAAGGTCAAGTGCAATCCCACTGGTTTCCAACCCTCTCAAAGCATAGCCGTTTTCCTAGCAATGATGTAATCCTATCATATTTTTAGACTATTACTAATTTCTTTCCAATAGTTGGCTACTTTTAATGCATATGTGATTTAATTTAGGATACAAGTAAGACTATAGTTGTGTAAGGGCTGTGTAGTTTGAGTAATTGCCAAAAATCTTTGCACATGATAATTTTTTGAATGACAGTACGACTCTATTCGTTGTAGGTTAAGAATATTCTTACATCTCTTAACGATTAGGGTACTACTAAAATTCATCGGTAGGTTTATAACGTGAGGTCAACCGAGGTAACTTTGTTTCAAATGGTCCATCTCCAGTCAAGATCAATTCTAACAGAAATCAGTATCAGGAATTAATGACAAATGGTTGAATGTTGGATAGTTCACCATTAGGAGCAGCAATATCTGACTTTGATGAGAAGGGGCCTGGTGGAGGATCTGGAGGAAGAATGGGCAGCACTTCCAATCCTTTAGGTGGTGAAGTCCAATAGAAAGATGGTTCAATGTCTGGAGAGTCTTGTTGTGGAAGAGCCTCCACCACATTCTCAAAAGAAGGTTCATTGAAGTGGAAGTCAATGGCATTTATTTGTTCCAAGATTGCCAGATCCTCAGGTGACATTTCTTCCACTCCTGCATCATTCTTGATGACAAGGAAAGCCATTGAACATATTGCATGAAGACAGGTACTGTATATTATTTCACACCTGATGCTTAGTGTAGTCTGTCTCAGTTTCTGGATGAGACCCTCCAAAGGTCTGTATTTGTGAGCCACCACAGTTGCCAACCACACATTGAGGTAGTTTTTACTCTCGTAGTTAGCGGAATAAACGACAAAGAGGGTACCGATTCTTGACGAAACTTAACCTAGGTTCTAGTCCTTAGGAGGGAACGTTTCTTGGGTTACTAACGAACAAAAGTTTACGTAGTTTACTCAGTTGAGCTCCAGATAGTTTTTTACTTGACAAAACACTTTGTAAAAATCTAAGTAATAATATGGAAATATTTCCTATCTTCAGGAAACATTTCAGGAGTGGTCAGATGTCTTTGTATGTATGGAGTTTGGTAAAGCATTTTAAATAGATAATTTTTCAAATGTTCAGTAGTGTTCTTTTGGATTATGAAAGCAGCTATATAAGGGCAAAACTTCAAAACTGAATTTTATCTCTCCAATATAGGTTTGTCTATTATGACTACAATTGGAAAAATTCAGCTGAGTTCAATTTTTTGTTTGCTGGATTATTCAGAAGCTGGATTCAGAACACACTAATCCTTTTTCTGTGGAAATGTTAAGTTGCCCCAAAATTTTTCATATTCTGGACCCTTACTGTGTATATGAGCAAATACATCACAAAGATGAAATTTTTTGGAAAGCACCGTTATCGCTAAAATGAATGCCAAGTTTCCAATAGATGTCAGTTTCAAATAAATTCCAGGTGACAAAGGGGGTTCAAGGGAATATAGTAGCCAGCCTCTAATAGCAGCCAGGTCAGAGAAGGGGGAAGGGGATAAAACATTTGGGAATGTTGTTACTTTGTTGATTATTATAATCCTTTCCACTATCTTGTGTTCAACACTCAACCATGTTACTCCTTCCCTTAAGCCTTTTCTTATGCATTCCAGTCTCATTTCCAAAAATCAGGGACAGGAAATGAATTTTTTCAAATTTTCCCCTTGTGTTACCTGTTTTTATTTTTATCTTTTCCCACTGTTGGAAATAATTAGGTCTATATTAGATGCCTTTCTTGATTGGTGACCAAGATTGTGGGAATTTAAGAGTTTGAATAAATGCCAGGGTGTTCATTGGAGCATTGTACATGGTATGTTAGCTGGGGCATTTTTTTAGCCAAGGCTACATCATTTGCATGAATCAAGTCCTTTAAATGAAACTAGCAATATCTGAAATAAGATGCATACCTAAGGCCTGTCCTTTCATGAGTGCTTGCCTAACCAAGACTTGCTGGGCAGTTGATGATGGCATGAACACATTGATGGGAGGGTTCAAGTACTCTCTGTTCTCATTCCACTTCCTGATCAAGGTGTCACTACTTCCTGTCCCTGGACATGATGGGACACGTTCAATTTGAAAAGATGGAGAGGCTAATGAAAATTTAGTGTAATATGTGCGGGGTGCAACTAGAATTTTGTCGGTTACTGTATTGTTATACAAAAAAGGAAGGAAATTACATGGACGTCACGACGAATTAAATTAAAGGAAGAAAATTGATTATTGTGTTCCTGTGCTGCCATGTCTAGTGACTAATTCTTTGACAAGTTTTTCCTTTTTATTCTGTTTAGAATACCAAAGTGAGCATGCTTTCATTCTCAAATTGTGAGTATCTTGTGGATTGTAGCGGATCCTAGGAAACTGCCTCTCCAACTTAATTTTTAGGTTAAATTTTATTCTTCAGGTGTATGTGAAGGTTATTCAATATAAACATATTTGATTTGCTAGAATCTGAGCAATATTTGTACTATGATTGGATTTATGAAGCCTTTTATTTAACTCTCAGCAGCAGGATCAAAAAATCCTTGACTGACACAAATAAATTGTAAATTGAGTGAATTGAGAGAAGTTTAATGATAATCAAAAAACATTCAGACTGTTTTTGCTGTCTTTAACCACTTTTATAATACCACAAACAAAGTTATATCCTAGGGTCTGACTTTATTTTAATCCTCTTGCATATAATGACCCTGTATGGGAGGCACAGGTATGATTGAAATTTTTTGATACTGTACTGAACTCAGCCAGTCCTATTTGGACTGTGGCCACACAAGGAANATTTGGACTGTGGCCACACAAGGAAGAAATTGTTTCACACTGTCTTTACTATAAATTTGGCATTTTGAGTAAATGTATATGCTACAGTTTCCTAGTAAAATTTGTCATGGGTGAACTATGAGCTACTATCATAGTCTTGCTGCTCTTGCATGCATACATAGGAGAAGAAATTCAAAATTATCTAGAAAAAATGGGTAGCATAAAAATATAAAGGATGCCAAAATTATATATATATATATATATATATATATATAGAAAAAAATGATAAGTGAAACTTCCAGAGCATTGTTGAACACTTATTCTGTGTTGCACTTTTGAGTGTCATGAATTTCAATTTACAAATTGTGAAATTTTTAGTGGGATTTGAAATCTGTTCATACAT
Organism: Notodromas monacha; assembly: GCA_905338405.1. Lineage (NCBI taxonomy): Eukaryota > Metazoa > Arthropoda > Ostracoda > Podocopida > Cyprididae > Notodromas > Notodromas monacha. The sequence goes on along the minus strand of CAJPEX010005463.1, from coordinate 8,449 downwards.
TCGCCATATTTGAATGTACAAAACTATAGAGGACAAGACCCGGAAACGTTTTTTTTTTGTAAAGGGGTCTTGCAATGTATTCAAGATGTATAAATGTAAAAGAATAATGCCCTGCAATTTATTCCTTAACCCCAGGGCAGCAGTGCCAGGATTTATCTTGATAAATTTTGTGCCACACAGAATTAACAAAAGGAAATAAGAATGATTGGAAGAGCTAAGTTTGGGGAAAATCCCAATGTTAGCATTATACTGCAGAAAAATCTTCAAAAATGAAAAAAAAGAAAAACTTTTGGGGTGGGCATTTTTGGCATTCCAGCTGTAGAATTTTAAGATATTTTAAGAAAAATAGGTTACCCTTTCCCAGCCTTTTCCCAAGTTTGACTACTCAGCCAAAGTTGCATTTTGGCGACCTCGGGTCAAAGTAGAATGAACAAGCATGCAAAAATATCCAAGCACTGCCACAGGATGGAATTTTGCCCACCACCATCTAAGGGCTGATAAGTGCTCTTACTCTCCTCAGCACAGGCTGTACTTACAGAAAATAGATATATGTTTTGTTGCAGCTGTAGGCATGTGTTTATATATCTTATGCTATATATACACATAAGAATTATGGTTTTCACACTATTTATTTGAAAATATATGTTTTTACGTTTTTCCTTCTTTCAATGAACATAAGGTCAAATTAAACAGGATTTTTTCCAAGATTAAATTTTCCAGATGATTCATGAATGAATGAATAAACAGAACACTTTATTTGCCACTTCTCAGCATTCACAAGGTTCTATCAAGATTTCCACAACCACACCTGCTTCCCATGTAACCCAAATCCACTCAATGAAATTTGATCACTTCAGAGCAGGAAATCACAAATTGATATCAAAAATAAACAAAAATACATTACAACATGAAATGCAACTGGACATCTGACATGTATGTATGCACCATTCACTCCCTGACATTGGTAAAAGAAATGAAAAAAGATGATTCATTCTCCCCAACTCATAAAATATATATGAACAGACGTAGCGCAAGAGTGAATAATATTCATTCTGGGAATATAAACATTCAAACAAATTTATTCCTCAATACTAAATCAAAAGACGAATGAACTGATCTATTATACAGGATGGAATAATAAAAAGACTAAGCGGCACACGCTCTGTTCTTTTCTTCCTTGGCATCGCGTCTTCGACCTCCTTGTGCGTCATCCATCTTGAGAGCACCTGATATCCTATCTATGATGGCGGCCTCCAGCGCTGCTGCTGGAACTCCGTTGAGACCGAACATGTCCATGCATAGCGATTCCCGCTGTTGTGGACGCATAGGCATCAACACTAGCAGCACTGTCTTCATAGCCATCATCATCTCGGCCGACAAAAGGAGTCGTGAATCCTCCGGTTCCGTAATCTGCATCCGGTTCCGGATCCACATCCTGGTCATCTTGGTCGTCTGTGTAGTCGTCAATGAGAGGCGTATTGTTTCGGTAGATGGCGCGTCTTCCGCCAGCGTACGGTTGCTGGTCTCTTGGATCCTGTGTATGAATGGAGGTTTGAAATAAAGAGGGTGTGAAGTCAGGCACCTCTTATTTAGGAGCAGAGGAGGATTGATATGTAATTGTTTTTTTTTTCAGTACAGTTGAACCACCGAAGTAGGGAGCTATTCTTTGTGTGACCCCATAAATGGTGCGCACTGAGGCCATAATTGATGTACATGGGCTATTCTGGGGTTACAAGCATGCACCTCTGTAGACAAAATTTTGCCACCAATTCTGGGCTACTTCTGGTGCACAAATGTGACATAACAGGAGTATCACACAAATGCACCAACTGTAACCTTGGTTTAACTTATTTTTATACAAATGTGACCCTGAGTAATAATGGTGTGAACACACAATTGGTGCACAATCTGCACATTAGGGATATGCATGTGCAACAGAAGAACTTTGGTGCACTTCAAGTGCACAGCAGGGTAATTGAAAAATTACAAACATATCCCCAGCGTGCACCAATTTCCCCACTTGGACAGTAAAATTTCAAGGGACCAGCAAAAAAAATTGACTTAGGGAGGTTTTGAATTATAGAGGTTTGAGCTAGAAAATAAAACCCTTTTGTTCTGGTAAACATAAAATATGTGAATGGTGATATGCTAGGGATTAAATTGCTTCTTGAATGATGGGTTGGAAGGATGCTGAACTTGGAGGCACGCGGGTTCATTTGCCAAATTAAGTATTCACTCAGTCTCAAAATGCATCAATTTCTTGTATAATTGCTTTTCCTTTCTTTTGTCAAGAAAATAGGCTAAAAGCCATAGAACATTTGACTAATGGATGTTTGAGGGGAAAAGCCTTTGACTTGAAGGTTTTTAGTTTATTCTTTTTGAGGGGATTCAGACACGGGCAAGAAAAAATGTTGACTTATAGGGAGGTATTCAACTTAGGGAAGTTCTAACTATCCAGATACAGCTGTATTTCTATTGAAGTTGAACTTTCATTACTCAGCAAACAAACATCTGTGAGTCAAATATTATTACCTGATGCATCAATTTTTCATTAAGTCATTTACTGCATTCCCTAGGAAAATTTCATTAAAATCCTCACATCTCATATAAAGCTTTTACATTCAAACTTAAATGACTAGATTTATTGGGGGCCTTTTGGCCATTTATTGACATTGGAAATGAATAGATAAAAATGTAACTTGATGCGTTCAGAAAGGAAGTGAAAAATTAATTAGGAAATTGAGTCCTCGCCTAAAGTTTAGCATCCTGTTCACACATTCAGAAAGCCATGGAAGGCCCAGAAAAACGCCATGACAGTTTCACGTGATTTTTCTTCCTTTTCTTTATCAAGAAGACATTTTTTTTTACCTTAACTGGGAGTTTGACTTGAAAGAGGTATGACTGTATTATTAAAACAGTGAACATCTGTTTAAATATCACATTATGCTGGTTTTTTATATCTGGGTACTACTATAGTTTTTGCATATGCAAACAATGTTTGGATGAAAAATCCCTCATCAAAACCAACTTGATTCCACTTGTAATATTTCTTGCTTCAAATACTGTATTTGCATAGGCTGAAAGGGATATTCACTAACTCAAATTTTTCCGATTTTATCATTGCTGTATAGTGTTCAATTTTCCAATGACGAAACTAAATTTACATGTAACTGGGTTGAATTCTGCATGGTATTGTTGCCACGTGTTTCAAATATTTAAAGCATATATTTTACTTTTCGTTGCTGGCGCACAGGAGAACCAGCATGGCCGCCTCGTTGGTGCCTCACTGACATGTACAGAGCGTTGGGGTCTGTCACAGAGCGAGACTGACGTGTATTGAACATGAAACCGTCATCGTCCTCAAATGCTTCTTCGTCATCCGTAGTTCCTGCTGGTGCCCCATCAACTTTCCCACTTCTCCCACCTGGAATTCCAAAAGAATTTTCAAATTAAGATGAATTAAAGATCAACGTTTTTTCAAATTTTTAGATGCTGGAGAAGGCAGCAATTTCAGTTCAGCAGTTAATTCAAGCAGCTCAGAATAGAAAAATTTATGAGATTTTAGCAGCATTAAATAAATTTGAGATTAGCAGCAGCATTAAATACATTTGAGATTAGCAGCATTAAATACATTCGAGATTAGCAGCATTCAATCAACTGAAAATTAAGATTTTACATTTATATTGTTTTATTTTTATATTTTGCTTGTTTATTTTTAATGGCTAAAATTGATTGTTAATTCCGTTTTATAAAACTCATAAAAGTTCCAAATATGTCAAAGATTTAGGAAGTCAAAGAAGTACCTCCGTCCGCAGGCTGGGAAGGACTAGTGCAAATATTTTGGCACAAGTTCTGCATGAACCCTGCGCATTCGTCATCTTCCTTATTGGACTTTTTCGGCACCCTGCCACCAGATGGCAGAAAGTCGCAAATGCTGATTCCTCCTCCCCCTTTGCAGCCAAACATTTTGCAGGGAAGATTGATCAAGTCACAAGCAGTGGGCAGTTTGTCAAAGAAACATGGCGCTGGTCTCGGTTGCGGCTTTGGATTCATAGTTTCATTCATGTACTCGTTGACAGAGCACATGTTGAACAATTCTTTCCCTGTGTGTATAGTGACGAAAATCAGGTGCAGGATTTTTGGCGTCAAGGAAAATTGCTCAAACAATTTTCGGGGACTTACAATCAACACAGGAAACGCTGGCGAGGAGCTGGAAGATGATGACTGCAAAAAGAATGCACAAGGCCAACTGGAACAAGCTGTACATGATGGAACCAATGCCATCCAGACAGGAATCACTTTGGACATCTGCGAAAACAATGAATGGATGAATGAATGAACAGAACCCTTTATTTGCCGCTTTTCAGGTTTCACAAGGTTCAATCAATATTTCCACAACCAAACCCCCTTCCCACCCAACCCAAATCTACTCAATGACATTTAATCACTTCAGAGCATGAAAGCACAAATTGAGAACAAAAATAAAAGAAAATACAATACAACATGAAATACAACTGGACATCTGACATGTATATGCATATTGTGAAAAAATATTAGCATTATTTGAGTGGAAAATAAAATAAAAAATGTAATAATTAAATCAATACATGAAATTGCAAATTAAAATAATCATAAAAACACCTTATCAATTCAAGCCAGAAAATACTGGAAAATCTGCTCTCAACGGCTTGACAAAACACCAAAGAATCAATAACAACTTAGTGACAAGGAAGCAGTTCTTAGTTGGTTAAAAACTGGCAAAAATAACCTTAAGTATAAAAATTGCATTCAATTACATTCTAAAACTGATACCTGTGTTATGGAAAGGTTTTCCCAAAGGTTCGTCTGCTTGGACCCCTCTAAAGATACTTGTACTTTCATCATTGACCAGCTTCAGTGAGGGGGTGTCTTCAGATGGGCTGTTGCGTTTTGCAAACTCGCCCAAAATTGCTGGGTTGTCAAATTCTAGGTCAATGCCCTTGATGAAGTCTGATAATTCTTGCTCAGTCAATTGACCCTTTTCAAAGCTTTTTCCTAGGGCTGAAAGCACTTCGACTGCTGCTTCAGGGTCAGTCTGAGATGCTGAGTCTTCTTCAGGTTCATTTTCCTTTGCTGATGATGGGGACTCTTGGGGTACAGATTTCTATTTAAAAATGATAAAAAAAATGTTATGAGGAAATTCAGGGAGTTTTTTTTATCTCTTTTGTGTAAAAGATTCACCAGAGATTTCACAGCTTTGGAAGCTTTGGACCTTTTGAACCCAGGTTTATCTTCTTCTACAGTTGGCACTGGAGTGTATGGGCCAGTGATGTCATATTTTTTCTGGATAGGTTTCTCATCACTCTCTGTGCTTGCCAATGACTTCTTTGACTTCTTTTTCTTCTTCTTATTCTTCTTACTTTTCTTCGACTTCTTCTTGCTTTTCTTCTCTTTCTTGTCACTGTCTTCCCCTTCTTCACTCTTGGAATCCCCAGCACTTGCTCCTTGACCAAATAATGTTTCTGCTATGAACTCTCCAACTTCTTTCTCCATGCCTGCGAAATTTGTCAACAGTCCAGAATAACATAATACAGCTTATTCAAGGTTTAGAAGCCAGTAATGTGAAGAACTTTGAGTGTCATGAATATTTTAACATAAGAAATGCATAGTCATCTTTTGCATATGCACTGAGATTCAGCTACAAAAATCTCATTTAAAAATTTTTGTCAGAATGTTTTCTTAGTTCTGGTAAGTTTCTTCATTTAGTCAATGTTGTGACAATTTTTTATAAACCAATAATTTTCCTATCTATACTCTCAATTTGAATTAATAATTATGTATTTATGTGTGCTCAGGCCATACAAATTTTGCAGATTGTGCCATGGTATAGTCTGTTGTGTGAAAAGTCTTGTTATGCAAATCCAATATGAAAAAGTTAAAATTTCTACTTTTTATCAAGAATTTTGAACCAACAGAAGTGTTTTATGCAGCTTCAGAAGGGAAAGCCACCTGCAGAAGGGGGTCTGTTGTGCAAAAATCCATTGAGCAGGCTCAAATGTTCTCCAATTTTAATGTTTTACATAAACTTTTAAATTGCTGCGTTGATTTTCAGGCATCAAAGTTACCTGGATCAACATCAAATCCATCTTTTAGCTGGTCTAATGTTATGGAGCTAAAAGGTCCACTGTAAGCAACATCCTTGCGTTGATCCTCTGCGGAAATGGATATGATGCAAAGTAAGACCGCCAGAGGGGGTAAACGCCATAGGGGGGATCCTTCCAAAGTTTCATCTTTCCCAAAACTGGGAACAAAAATTTTCAGGGACTAAAATGAGTAACCAATTCCATAACGTAAAAGCTAGATGAAACGATTGAGCAAGTGAAAAACCTGCGTAAAAAAATCTGGACGAGGATTTCGAGAAGAAATTTACGAAAATTTTACATCTTTCCACTTCGTATTTTTGTGCATTCTTCATATTTTTTTATATCTACGCTGAACTTTCATAATGCTCAAGAGAAAATGGGGTCTTTTTTCTCCATTGAAATGATTCTGTGGTTTTATTCACCCGCTCATTTGATTATATTGTACAATATTTTTTTTCATTTTCGAAACACCATGAGGGTTTCTTTGAAATTTTCAAGTGTGCTTGCGTTTCTCAAAATTGCAGTCGTTTTTGCATCGAAGTGAAACCTTTGCATCCATTTCAAAGTGAAATCCTTGATTATTTGATTAGCACTTGGATTGAAGGCCAAAATAAAGCCATCCGAAGTGTTTTCAGATGCAGTAGCAAGCAGTGAATTCAGCACCTTCTTGCTTTTATGTCGCTCCAGACCCAAGTTCAGCAACAAGATCCAATCAGTTTGATTGATTATGTTTGTATGACATGGATTCAGGTAGTTGAGAAGACCCCCAGAAAACATTGTTATGTTTGGGTTGCTGCTGTAGCCAGTCCATGAAATCACAGGTACAAGGTCCCACCACAGCGTGTTTCTTTGAACATTACTGTTGGCAGATGAAAATATTTGCGAAGAGATTCAATTGCCAAAGCCTTGCAAAAATTCAAGTGAATACAGAAAGAAGAAATAAGTAACATGTACCCTTCACTGAGTCACAATTCAGAGTTTTTAGTCAATTTTTTCAATACTTTTTGAAATTCTATCCCAGAGTAAGATGGACACCCCATTTTTAGTGCCTCTTGAATTAATTGAAGTTTCATAAGTAATAATGCCCAAATTTTGATTTAGACACAATTTGATCCTGAATTCAACTACCGTCAACCCCTGTCTAACGGACTTGATTTGTGCAAGGGACAAGTTTGTTAGACAAAAAGTCCTTTACATGAATTCAATTACTTAAAAAATAATTAAAGATTTCAATTTTCAACACTAATTTTAAACCAAAAGAAGTCTGTTTGGCGGATTTTGTCTGTTGGGCAGGAGGAAAAACTGCTTGCAGAGCTGGTACGTTTGGCAAAAATCCCTTACACTGGAGGTCTGTTAGGCGGGGGGCCACTGTATTTCTAACTAGAAGGAGTAATGTATAACAATTATGCTTTGAATGAGAATGCACAATGCACCAGGTAATTTGGCTGGGAGTTCTCTTGTAAGAACCCCAAAAGAAAAGAATCAGGTTCATCATGACAAGTAATATTAGAGGAAGTCACCCAAAGCAGAATTTTCTCAGGCAACCAACAGCAACAGAATCTGAATTGAGAATAACTGCATTCAGGTCAGAAAATGGTGGGAAAAAGAAAATTACATAAAGGAGGGATTCCAGAGAATTTCACCATTACATAAACCTGCTTTTGTAAAAAAAGAAATGATTTCCCTGTTAATTAGAGAGAGAGAGAGAGCAATTTGCTGGATATGGCATCTATGCCTTTCATATGTCTTATGAATATTGATGCATGTTGCTTTGGAATGCTGAGTATAAGGGGAGAAGGTGTTTTGGGATTATTTTAGACATTCACAGATGTCTGCAGGCTTCAAGTTTTGTCTGCTAAAACAAAGAGTCCAGTTTTTATTAAGGTAAAAATGGATCAGAAAAAATTCAAACTTTGGAATATTCCAACAGTATAAATTCCTCATGAAGTCTGATTCCATCCTAACCCACCAGAGTAGGATGCCAAAAAAATTCCAAATTCAGCTGGAAAAGAAATGGAACCCTTGGCAGCATGAGGGTTACCTGCCTTAGGTAGATTTGGTCCATATGGACAATATGAGGTTCAGTATAATCCAGTAGAAAAATTTAAATTTTTTGGAATGAAGCTCGTGAAATTTTGATGAAAAATTTGTCATTTTCCCTGTCCAATAGCCAAAAGAATATTAATAATTTGTCATCGATGACTTTACTGCGTTCCCTTTCACCTAGCAGACGACGCTCCGAATAAAGTCACGTCGTCTGGCTCACGGTTCCGCCGCGTGATCTCTTGCGAGTCACGCGCCACAAGGTTACGCAACCTCACCTAGAA
>CAJPEX010005462.1:0-16272 GCA_905338405.1 Notodromas monacha | reverse complement strand
AAAAATCTTTCCAGTGTAAAGTGAAAAAGTTTTTTGTTTTGATTTTCTGCGAGTCCTGTGTGAGGGTGGAAATGGAAACGAGTGAAACAAGCTGGTGGTTAGCAGTTCTTTGGAATACAGTACGTCACTTGGAGCGTGAATCGAATTGAAACGGTTGCTAGGTTGTGTTTGTGTCTGAGTTTGTTTATGCGTTTGAGTTCCCTGTTCTGAAGTGGCTTCTGGTTGAAGCTCAGTCGGTTCTGAGCGAAGCTTCGCTGTAATAGTTGCTGTGTTACCTGAATCGTCGATAACGAGTTAATTCAGCAATGAGTGTGATCCCGAATGGAGATGTACGAAGAGACCGTGTGAAGGTACGTATATTTTCGAATCACGAATAATTGAAATTTATCAAATCTCATACCCTTCCGTGATTTTTGAAATTTTGGGCTCGTGTCGTCTGAGTAACGGAAGTGATGAAAGAAAAAAAAAACTCGGATGGACTCAACGATTCATTTATTTTTTGGTCACCTAAGGTTCTCTACTCATCTTATGGAGGTTGTCCTCTACGAATTTTTTTCTGATCCCCTGCATTTTTTTTGTAGAGAGAGTCCACCTTTACAACCAATGTCAAGCGTTTTGATGATTCAGAAAGCTTGAAAGATCATTTTGTATTTGTGTAATTCATAATTGAAAGCGAGTCTTCGACGTTTACATTTTATTTCCCTCGCATTCGAATGTGCAGTTAATACGTATCATGAACGGTATGTTTTTTGTTTGAGGAAATTCAGAAATTGCTTTGTTCGCAGGTGTGAAACTTCCGGAATTTTTCTTTTAGAATTTAACCTAATCTATACGCGTTGAAGTGCGGAATCAATTATCGAAAGTAGAGCCATATGAAAAGGTATGAAGTAGTACAGGGTATTTCCTTAAAATAAAATGGATCGATTCAACATTGTGAGGATATTTTCAGCCCTATTTCTGCAACGTGGTTAAGTTATGGAACTGGACACTTCTAAGGTAAAGAAAAAATAAGCTTGACAAAAACGTCGATATTTACTTTCGTAACTGTAATTTCTGCTCCTTTTTTAATAAGGGATTAAACATTGCGGAATGGTTTCACAGGCTTATTTAAAACCGTATAATGCCGTTCTGAAAATAAAGTTGAATTGTGGTGCTAGACACTAGTATGTCGAATTCTTGAGAGGAGTTTAAACTTCGCAAAAACGTCGAGGATGCACTTCTGTGACGATAATTTAATAATTAGGGTCATATATTGTACATATATTTTTTCGAGGGATTAAGCGTCGAAGTCTGGTTTCAGAAACTTTTATCTTGTGATGTCGTTTTGGAAATGAGTGTGAGACTTTTTTTCTTCCGCCTAAAATTACGTGCTGGTTTTCATTGTGATGGCAAGTGCCAATTCTTTTCCATTCTGCGTGAATGTGGAAAAATTTTCATTGTGTTTTAGGTTGATGATGACTTCGGTTTCGACGTGGAACTTTTCACAGTGCCGCGGCAATACGAAGGAGATTTGTCCAAAGTTCTTATTCCATCCGGGCTGATAGCGGACCGCGTCGAGAAGGTGGCCTCTGATATTTGGCACGACTACACTCGGAGTTCCGATCCGGAGTCTGCTGAAAGCCATGAGCTCGTTGCATTATGTGTGCTAAAAGGCGGCCACAACTTTTTCGGGAAGCTCAAAGCGCAGATTGCGACCATGAACAAGTTTTCGAGGAGCGATGCGTTGAGGGTTGAAGAAGAGTTCATCAGGATCAAGAGTTATGTGGTTGGTATTTTTTTCCGACGAATCGAACTTCTTTCTGTGGTTAGTTTCAGTCGGACGTTGGACTTCGTGGTTCCTCATGAATTTAATTATTTTTCTGCAATATTGAATGTTTTCCACAAGCAAACAAAAAAATTACTTTAGTTGAATTATTTAACTTGTAACTGGTTAAGAAATTTTCCTCGTCGCAAATTGTACAAAAATCGAAAGTAATTCTGGGAAGATTATACGATATATGTAGCTTTTCGTGAAAATCGAGAAAATAAAATGAAAACCCTCAATTTCCAACTGTCCGTTGTTTGTAGATCAAATTGCGTTGAAAACCTTCGAGTTTGAAATGATATTGAAATGAAATTTAGAACTATGTCATATTTTTATGTCTTCGTGCCCAAAATCTGCTTCTGAATGTGTATTTACAGTATTATGTTTATTTCGACTCCTGCTTGACTTCTTTTCTGCTCGAGTGTCTCAGTTTTTGAGACTTAGCACTTTGGAAGAAGTTTTTCGCCATTTTGGCTGCTTCTTCTGGTACTTTTCGAACGGCCCAGTGACCATCATGTGCCATGCGAAANCCAGTTGGCTAATTTTTTAATTCACAGGGGCCTATTATTTGCCTGGTGAGCCCATAATGCTGCAGCATCAACTGCATCATTAGCACCTGCTTTAATCTGGCCTTGCCTCAAGTTACTTATATGATGTGGATGTACTTGTTCACATCAAATTGTCAAACAGTCCTCACAACCAGTCAAGTTGAGCTCCATCTGTATCAACTTTTCAAACCACAGTTCAAGAAGGTTTGCACTTTCAAATATGATTAGTGTAGCAGCTAGAGGATAAAAAATTGTAACACTTGTATGACAAAAAAGTGGACTCCTGTATACTGTGAAGAAGTTGTCCTGTGACACCCTTTATTCCAGTGTGAACATCCTTCCTAGACCTGGTATCGCTATAGTCCTGTGACACTGCCCAGCGTACTGTAAACTCAAATCCTCAAGTCTGTCACTAGTGTGTGTAAAAAAGAGAGTGATGAGAATAGGGAGTGAGGGGATGGGGGGTGCAGTGGCCTAGAGTTCGGCCGACCAAGAGTTCTGCTCCGGTGAGAAACTACACCACGGTAAACCCAGACCCTCAGGTCTGTCACTAGTGTGCGTAAAGGAGAGAGTGATGAGAATAGGGAGTGAGGGGGTCAGGGGTGCAGTGGCGTGGAATTTCGCTGGCTTGGCTTCCTTCTCCGGCGAGAAACTACACCACCCACCTTGACCATCCTAAGAGCCCACGCACAGAAGCTTATCTGATGAAGGATCAATGGAAGCTTGGGAGCGACCTAATGAGAAGAACCAAGAGTGAAAATTCTGAGTTGACTACTTGACTGAGCATCATCTATCCTTTTATCCCTGACTGTTATCTGACTATGTTTTCCTTGGGAATATTAAATATTGTATCCGGAAAGTGTGGTCGAAGTCTTTACTTCGGAAACAACTCTTACTACTTTTCGCGAGTACAGTGCTGGCGTGATTTTCCACGTGATGTGGTTAGCGTGTTTTTCCACGTGATGAATTCTGGAAAAAAAGTTGTATATTTTTACAGCAGAAAATCAAATGGTACAGTAACGGCCAGCGGCCATTAGTCCCGCGCGACTTGTACAAACGCGTATTCGAATCGAGCTTCGTTCAGATCTTGTACCCAATCAGGGTACGCCGGCGCAACGGCCCGCGCGCCAGCGACCGGCCATCTTGTGTAACGAGGGGCATGCCAAGCCCCATTCTACCTCGAACCTCCGAAGAGTGCGGACCTCTGTTTTATGTGTGCGACAGTATACTTGTGTAAATAGACTTCAATATCCCGATATTGGTGTCAAGTTATTCCTAGTCCAACTGATCCTAGTGTGACTGTGGAGAAATCTTACTGTACCATGTTAGCTGTGAAACGTGTTCTTGCCCCCGTTTCTCTGCAACAATGGCGTCACTTCAAGTCAAATGTGGTAAAAACCATTGGAGAAAAAGGGACCAAAGATTCAAGCGAATGGGCTGTTAATAGAGTGCGGACCTCTGTTGTATGTGTGCGACAGTATACTTATGTGAATAGACTTCAGTATTCCGATATTGGTGTCAAGTTATTCCTAGTCCAACTGATCCTAGTGTGACTGTGGAGAAATCTTACTGGGGGCTCAGCCGACCGACGACGACCCGCCATGAACAGTGACCGTACTGAAAGTGAACCCCAACCGGGTCCTTCTAACGCGAACGCGTCACCACAACCGGTAGCGTCATCGCAACCACGGGCGACAGCAAACCCATGGAATTTTCTCATGCTAAACGCCATACGGACGTACGCGACAGCGAACGGCATTCCCAACGCTAACGAAGTGCCACGCGATGAACTTATCAGCGCACTCCAAGCCAGAGGCGCAACGCCACTCAATATCATTCTCGGCTCACCGCCGGACTATCAAACGGGACCAGGATCGACAGAACTGCTAGCACGGTCGTTGCTGCGCAGACGCGTAGACTACCCGCATCAGTCGCCCAACGAAAGCATCGAAATGTATCTAAGACGCCTGGACACCGCCTTCAAACACGACGGAACGCCGAATTTCACGCGAGTCGACTGTCTAATCGGGCACTCCCAGCCGAAAGTAGCGGAAGCAGCACAACTCCTATATGATCAAGGATTCGAGGACTACGACGTCATCGCGGAAAAGCTCAAAACCAGGTTTGGTCTATCACCATTTGAACACTTTACCAGGTTCCAGCAGTTCCGACCGGCGTCCGACGAGCTATTCTCACAGTTCGGTCCACGCCTACGCGACGAATATTCATCGCGGAAAAGCTCAAAACCAGGTTTGGTCTATCACCATTTGAACACTTTACCAGGTTCCAGCAGTTCCGACCGGCGTCCGACGAGCTATTCTCACAGTTCGGTCCACGCCTACACGACGAATACCTTTGATATCTCGCCTTACCACCCAACACGGTCGGGCTACACGAGACCGCCATCACACAGGCCCTTATCGGACAGCTGTTGTCCATCACCACCGGTGGTCTCCACGCCCAACTACATGCGCGGGCGACAGCCGACCGTTCCCTCACATGGGACGAATGCCTGGCGATAGCCGACGAATACAGACGGACTCATCCGGCTCCACCGAAACCGGCCGCATCACCGGCACCGCAATCGCCTGCCAACCGCCTGCCCAAGACGACGGCATCAGGAGTCACGAAATACTACTGCGATAATCATCAGCGGTATGTGTTCCACAGCACGGCCGAGTGCACGATGTCACGCACGAGCTCACGGGCATCCACGCCGTCCACAACGGCTAACGGACGCCCCCTGCAAAGCTGTTCGTTTCACCCGGGGCGCATGGTCGCACATTCAACCGAGGAATGCCGAAACAACCCGGCAAACCAGGTGAATACACCATCCCCCGCACAATCAATTCAACCGACTAAATGCGTACAATGCGGCAATACAGGACATACCGCAGCAACGTGTCCGGGAAACGGGAAGATCGGGCAGTGACGGCTGTCCTCTGCTCGATCCCCACGCCCACAGACGACAGCCTGACCATCATCATCACCATCAAAAACAAACGGGTGACCGCCCTGATCGACACCGGAGCGACAAAATCGTTCATGGCGACAGACGTCGCCGAGGAGGTCGGCCTGTCTCCGCATCCGACCCAAGCGAGGATTTCCGCAGCAGTTCTTCACGTATGGTGCTGGCAGTCAGTGCGTCACTCATGACAAAAATGAGAACCTAGCCGGCGCATGCTTCGGTGGAAGAATGATGATAGGTTGCGCGTGATGGGACAATAGGAGCCCGAGCTGTGCGACTTCTTAGACCCTTTCTGCGTCACTCTCGACGGCCAGCGAGTTTTTTCCGGATTTCAGCAGATTAAACCCATTAACGAAGCCCCGACAGCGCCGATAGGCGAGGGCATCACATTCGTACATGGGACGCCCGCAGAGCAACAGCAAATCGCGGCACTACTGCGGCGCTACGCCTCTAACATCTTTCAATGGAGCGGTAAGCACGGACTCTTCCCGCAGCACGTTGCATCGCTACCGACCAACGGTGAAGACCCCGAACCCAGCCGCCGCATACGGCTCTCACCAGACAAGCGGCCATCGTTCCAACACATCATCGACAATTACACCCGCGCGGGTATAATAGAACCAGCCCAGTCCACCGTCAATTCCCCGGCCTTCCTGACGCCGAAAGATGACGATCCGAACGCACCCGCAATCAAGCGGTGGCGCCTCGTAGAGGATTATCGGGAAATCAATAAGGTTCTACTGGCAGACAACTACCCGATGCCAGTCATTCAGGACATCTTGGACGCACTAGGGCGCCAAAACGCCTATTTTTGCTGCCTCGACTTGCACTCGGGATATCATCACATCCCCATCGCCCACGGCGACCGCCACAAGACCGCATTTTCGACCTACACAGGACAAATGCAGTATACGGTCCTACCATACGGCCTCAAAACGGGACCCGCCATTTTTCAAAGGACCATGGAAACCATCCTGCGCCCGCATTTATACACGAAGTGTCTGGTGTATATCGATGACATCATCGTCTTCGGCAATACCTTCGAAACGGTACTGGAAAACCTACAACAGGTCCTCGATACGCTTGCGTCCGCAGGAGCGTCCATCGATATCCGCAAATCCAAATTCTTGGCCGAGTCAATCAACTTTCTTGGTCACATCGTCGACAAAACGGGCACACGCCCCGCGGAAGAGCATCTCAAAGCAGTCCAGGCCTTCCCACAACCGGCAACCACACGCCAAATGCAACGATTCCTGGGCCTCGCCACCTACTTACGAGCCCATGTGCCGACCAACTTCGCACAATTGGAAAAAGTCCTCAGACTAACGATCCCAGTCAAACCGGCGACAGCCATCATCTGGTCACCAGAGGCAACTGAGGCGTTCGAAGTGCTAAAACAAGCGATAGCAAACGCCGCGCGGCTGGAACGGTTCGACCCAGCATGGGACACCGAGATCCACTGCGATGCGTCCGCATCCGCAATAGGGGCCATCCTCGTCCAAATCGACCCAGAAGGACAACCCCACATCATGGAATACGCGAGTCGGGTCCTGACCCCCGCGGAAACATGCTACTCCAACACACAGCGAGAGCTGCTGGCAGCAGTCTGGGCGACGACCAAAAAATTCCGCCACTATGTCAAACATCGGCACTTCAAGATTATAACGGACCACAAGGCCCTCCTCGGGGAACTGTCCGACACACGACTCATCAGCCTCAAGATCAAACTGGAATCATTCAGTTACACGCTGGTACACCGACCGGGCAAGACCCTAACGGGGCCAGACGCCCTCAGCCGCATCCGACTGAATACCATCCAACTCAAGGAAATACCAAACGAATCCGAACGCCAGGACATAATCGATGAATACCACATTGAAATGGGACATCCTAGCTGGAAACGGACGTTCCACCAACTACGCCAGCGATACACCTGGCCTGAAATGCGAACGCAGATATTTAAGAGGGTCGCCAAATGCACAAAATGCTTCACCTTCAATCCGGCGACAGCCACAGTGGGAACGCGCCTAGAACCCATCCCGGCCACCAACAAACACGACCGGCTCGGGGTAGATTTCTGGGGACCATTCCCGCCGTCGCAAACGGGCAACCGATATGCCCTCGTGGCAGTCGACTACTACACCAAACGCGCCATCGCGCAACCAGTCAAACGGGCGACAGCCAACGCACTCTGCAGCTTCATTGCAGATGTTTTCGTGCAGCTGGGATCCTTTGAAATCATCCACTCGGATGGCGCAGCGGTCTTCTCATCCGCAGCATTCAAACGGTTCACCAAGGCAAACCAAATGGAAGTGCACATCGCACAACCATACCACCCAGAGGGCAATGGCGCATGCGAACGCACAATCAAGTCCCTAACCGCCATCCTCGCCAAAACCGCGCCAAACGCTACCTCATGGGACCAAGTCCTGTACAAAGCCACCATGGCATACAATCGGACCCCCCACTCTACCACCGGGTTGTCCCCACTCGAGCTGTGGCACAAAAAACCAATGCCGACGCCAGCAGACATCAAGTTCAACGCCCCACCCCGGGACATTTCACAGCAACTCCAAGCGGTGCAACAAACCGCCCGAGACCGCCAAAGTCAATATATCAAACAAGCCAACAAACGAAAGCTGCCGCCATTCCACGTGGGGCAAATGGTAACGCTGCGTCCGCGGCTCAAAACCACCGAACGACATGCTGCGCACCGCCGTTTCCTGCCCAAACGCTACGGGCCTTTCAAAGTCCTCGCGATAGTTCCTTCCCCCTGCATGCAGTAACGTTGGTTTTTGCCCGGTGTTGAGCGCTTGCGGACCCTCGAGGTTTTTATGAGTAAAGGCTGACGGGGGGGGCTCTGTACGGGGCTTTTTTATGCTGCGGCACCTAACACAAACTTATCTTCTCCACAGAACGACGAAGATCGCCCTCGCTTTCGCCTAGGGTACGAGACCGACGACGGCTCCGATCACCCGCACGGGCCAGCCGAAACAGACGAACACCCGAGCGACGACGAGAACGCGACCCACCAGAGCGACAGCCACAACCACGCCGCCCACGACGCGCTAGCTCCCCAAGGGAGCTCTTCATCACCCGCACATGGGACCAACCACGACGCCCGCAGCCGGACAGACCGACGTCTACCCAGCCCCAACCAGATGCGACCGTCACCCGTGTCCAGCAAAGAACTTCTCCTACCCGAGAGCGTCGCCGAACCCCCGTCGCCGCAACCGCAACCAGACGTCACAGCGGCAAGAAACGCCGCTGGTTCCAGCTCTCCCCATCGCCATCCACGTCATCCTCATCAGCTGTTGAAATGGAAAAGGACATCAAGCCGCCAAGCGTCATGCTCGCACAACCACTCAGCGGACAGGGGCCCCTCACCGACGAGGACTGACGAAGACATGTCAACATTCAGCCTCGCAAACGCACATCATCGGCATCGCCCCAAACGACGGCGCCGGCGCCCAACGCGCTACCACAATCAGTGGCCTCCGCCCCCAGATTTCTTTCGCCGCCGCCGGCACCTTTCTTTTTCAGGGGGGGGAGAGTAACGGCCAGCGGCCATTAGTACTCTTACTACTTTTCGCGAGTACAGTGCTGGCGTGATTTTCCACGTGATGTGGTTAGCGTGTTTTTCCACGTGATGAATTCTGGAAAAAAAGTTGTATATTTTTACAGCAGAAAATCAAATGGTACCATGTTAGCTGTGAAACGTGTTCTTGCCCCCGTTTCTCTGCAACAATGGCGTCACTTCAAGTCAAATGTGGTAAAAACCATTGGAGAAAAAGGGACCAAAGATTCAAGCGAATGGGCTGTTAAAATCAAGGTGTTCACTGCTGCGCTGTCTCATGTTCCTACCGATGGATGGTCGAGAGATGCAATTGTCAAAGGTATCCAAATATTAGTAGCTCAACGAGAGAGATCAAAACCAACCTAATATCCCGCCCTTCTTCGTTCAAGGTGCTAAAAGCATTGGTCTTCCGAGTGTAGCGCATGGCCTTTTCAACGACGGTGCCGTGGATTTGGTTGCCTTCTTTTACTTGAAATGTAACGAAGACCTCACTAAGTGGATGGAACAAGAAGTTGAGAGATCTGCAGGATCATCACAGATTCATTGGTAATTTGCTTGCCTCTTGTTTTCTTGAATTACTGATGAAACTCTTCTTCATTTCAGTTCGAAAACTGATTTGATTCGGGACTCAGTCAAGCACCGTCTGGAAATGATTTTGCCCGTAGAAGCGCAGTGGCCGCAAGCCATGAGCCTCCTAGCCTTGAATCCGCGCACTGGATTGTTAGTTCTATCCGATTTGATGGACGATATTTGGCATGTTGCTGGAGACGATGAATCCCAGGATGTACGTGTGAATTTTTGAGCCAGACAAATTTAATGAGTTTCGTATATTTTCGCACTTGTGCAGCTGTGCTTCTATTTGCATGCGCGGTGTAGTAGTTTTTCCTAATTGATTTTTGCTCTATCGCCGTTTGTTAAATTTTCCAGCGTTTTCATTCTTTAACGAAATATGATACGTATGTGGCGAAACTTTGCAATAATCATCCCGCAACCCGCTTTTTCCAGGAGAAACTGAACCTTTTGTCCATGATTATCCTAAAAATTTTCAATGCATTACTGTATCTGTAATGTTCGTCTTGAAATTTCATGAATTCCCTTCTAAAATCGAATTTATCAAAGATAATGAAAGCGGCTCAAGTTCATCCGACAGTATATGTATATGTGCCAATGTCTTTTCTCTGATCAACTTGAGATTTAAGCGTGGTCCATCTAAATCAAGTCGGTTGAGGTATCATAGTGGTTCTGTTTGTGGCCTACAATTGTTTTCTCTTTTTCTGCAGTTGAATTGGTATAGCAAGCGGTTAGGGCTGACTGCGCTCTACAAGTCAACAGAGATCTTCATGCTTCAAGATGTTTCCCCCGAAAAATCCAACACTTGGGAGTTTTTGGATCGGCGCATTGAGAACTTATTTGCCATGTCGAATTTTGCCGAGAATGCTGAAGTGGCGCTAGCTTTTAGTACAAAAGCTGCGAAAGGTTTAGGACTAAGTGTAAGTTGAAGTTTCTGTGATTTGATACCGTGCCTTGTCAGACTCTAATGCCATTGAATTCGTTCTTTAGGTTAAAAACATGCTCGGACTTAACCATTGGATGCGATGACAAAACAAGGAAGGTTGCCGTTCGAAGTTTGATGTTGAATGTTATTTGTTTCTTCGGTACAGCAAATGTTTTGCCGGTGTGCAATGCAGTTTCCTTGTGCTTTTGTTGAATGTAATTTTATTTTCCTCTAGTCTCCTATAATAGTCTCCCATGGTAAAAAAAAAAGTTATATGATGATTGCAGCTAGAAAATATAGCAAGAACAATCGTTTACCATGCTCCAATTCCTAATGGTAAAATTTGCACACCTTTTGTGTAAATCATGGTCTTCATAAGGCCCGTTGTGAAAATTGATTTCCACGTAATTAAACATTTTTTCTGCCAAAGTAAACAAGAATCACCATAGAATTGATTTCCCGTGTAAAGAAATCATTTTTTTTAATCGAAATTTGGTTCTCAAATATTCAACACGGGGAGTAGGAGTATCCTACAATCATTCGAGCTGCTATTTTGTTACTCTTCGGAATGCCTGCAGGATACAGTACAGTACTGTTTTGCTCAATTTTGACTTGTACTGTACTTGATTTTAATGCCTTTGATAGAACCTTTCCCTTTATACACAGTGCAAAGCTGACCATGAAGATTTGGGCAGTCAGCTCCAAAACGTGAATAAGGTGAAGTGTTTTGAGGAACTCCTGCCTGTGATGAAAGGAGGATGAGGTGATTGGTCCGCTCGAGCGACGCGCGAAAAGAATTTCATCAAATGGAGGTTATCCGTTTTTTTTTTGAATAGGAGAAGGGCTGAAAAGTTGGAGTTGACGTTTAAGAATCTGAAAATGCTGCTGTTGGTGAAGGAGATGGAATTGCACTCCACCAAGGGTACCATGATAGACGCCTTGGACTGAGAGATCAAAACGTGCGAGCAGACTAGGTGAAAATGTTCAGGTATAGGCGGATTGCGAATTCAAAGTGATACAAGCGTAGTGCAAACTCAATCAGGTATATTGTGTTTCATATACAGTACAGTAGCTTCCAGAAATCATTTCAATTCAGTGGTGTTCATTTGTCTTCGGGGGACAGCTTCGAGTGAGTGCTGCTTTTGTCTCCAGATGTATGCGGAGAAGGCGTCGACTGAAGGTGATCTGAATGTCGTCCGAGAACTCTGAAAGTTAAGTTGGCGAAAGAACAGCTGAGTTCCGTTAAAAATGGAAAGCTGAGGGTGAGGAAGCACTTCGGATTTTGATGAACTCCGCGGCCTGCTGGGTGTGTTTATAATGCACCCGGAATTCTGTAGGAACGTTCGGTATTCAGTCCTATTTGAGTGAAAATGTGAACAGTGTTTTCGTCCTGGGCAGTGCAATCTACTGTACGGGGGAACTAATTACAGTACGGTAACTTGATGATCCGGGTACGACAACGTACAGTATTGAATTATGCAAAGAACATCTTTGTTCATAAGCTCCTTGCGGAAGGTCTCCTCTGGCACCCAAGATTAAATAATCTGTTGAGTATATCCTTGTGTGATCAAATGTGATATATTTCTGTAAGTACGGTACAATTACTGAAGAGCTTTATGCACATGATCGCAGACAAACATTTTCGAATTCTCGTGAGGAACGAGGTATTTTCAGTGTGCGTAGAGCTTGAAACGGACTCTGACCCTTGATAAATTCTGCCTATTTCTTTTCTGTCTTTCGGAAGAAACTCATTTTGTGGAGAATCAGCCCTGCTATAGTACCAACAGTTGAACTTGGCCACAAACCCTCCCTTCTTGAAAAGTTGATCTCGTTTGTTCCCAGAATCCGTGAATTGTCTGTGAATACCACTATATAGATCTAACTTTTTACCAGATTTTTTTCTTACTGGGTGTTAATTGGACCCCGTGGTGAACCGCTGCGTTGACATCTCTCTCTTCTTTCTCAGGGCGATGAAAGCTGCAGACGTGGATAACTAAGTTGCACAACCTCCGAGCGGAAGTGGAGCAAATATCACTGGAATTGTGCAACTATAAGCTGGAGCAATTGTTACGGTGGTTGCGGGCTCGGCAGTTGGGAACGCCTTATTTGGGAGATGAACACCTGAAGATTTGCCTTCCCATTCGACACAAATGACTCTGTAGCTTAGTAGTAAGCCCACCCCTGCCGCTGGATGTGACGACTACAGTTGAACTACAGTACAGTATAAGTTCTTTGCTTGGTGTCAATGGTGTCCAGCCTAGGCCCAAGAAGCTTCCGTAGATGAACTGCGATTCCGGATGTGTTCCATGTCTGCAAGTCGAACAACTGTATTCTTGTGAAGGTGAGCCGCATGCTTTCTTTCAATTTTGAGAAAGGCAAGGAGAAACGGGGGTTTTTTCTCAGTGATCCAATCAAAATTTGAAACCATGTTTACAAAAAACTATTGGTGGTGCTGGAAATGTGAATTTACCCGCTATTCCTCAGTCCGAAACGCTTGACCCTAGTTGTAGATTCTAGTTGTAAGGAAAACCCTTGATTTAAATTTGTAATTTGTTCATTATTGTGTCTTTCAGTGGGGAATCTTTTGGGACGAATGACACATTTTTCAATAGGATTTTACTGTTCCAGCTCCTTGAAATACACTTCATTGATTGACTCTTTGTAATCATCATACGTATCAAATATGATCTGCATGAGCCTAGTTTATGAAGATGAGTTGTCCAAGAGAGAAACATAATTTGAAAAGATTTTTTTTTAATCTTGGCATTCAGTTGGTTCTTGTGCCCAACAGTTGGGCATGAGTTCTGGATGCCTTACAGATGACCCTCTTCCCCCTTTGATTCTTACCCTGTCCCATTCAAATATAAGGTTTTCTATTTTGACAGGAATGGGTTGCTCATTTGCATAAAAAGTTAGGGTCTTCGGTTCATGTCAACGAAAAAAAATTATTTTAGGTATTTTCCTAGTGTGTACTCCTACTCTTCTTCCAGGATTGCTTCAGGGAGCCCAGGGGTTGTCTCCGTCATGAGCTGTCCTGAGGAAGGAAAATCCATCAATTTACTGGCTCAGAAGTGGTGAATGCTGTTTCACAGACAGCCTGATGATACGAAATACCTAGAGTTAGTGCCTAATCTTCTTGTGAGTATGATCCTATAGTTTTGTGACCGCGTTTTAAAAATTTGGATGACGCTGGGTTTCTCAATCTGCAACTGTTTGGAATATGAATTGTCCCTGTTATGAGTCTGATATAATACTTCAAAGATAGTTGATAACGTAATGGCCAGCTTTCGTTGGGAAACTCCCTCTTCTATATTGAAGCAGACATTTTCGGCCTGGTGCGAATCACGAGATAGCACTATTTTGCGCCTTTTTCCCAAAGAACTTTTTCCAGGGGCCAAATGAGGGAAACATGAATTTATGAGTATTCTGAAAAGAGAAATGAAATCTTCCGATGAATCTCAGCAAATATAGCTTGTTTTCAAAGGATCATCACAGCGCAGAAATTTCCCATTCCTTCTGACTTTTAAAATATTGCATTTCGAAAATTCAATTAAAGCATGGAGATGGGAGGATGTTGTCATGATTTGCTTTCCTCATCACACAGGCTGCAGCCTTTAGACTTTTTTTTTTTCTGAAATATTCTGGAAGGATAATAAGTTGGTGAGGAAATCATGGCCTGATGAAACCCAAAATGTGAGAAGTCCTGCTTCACTTTATTTTTATCTTTGAGTTCTGTCAACTGAGAGAGGTCTTCATGTGCAGATATGCTGTGAATTGCAGTCTTGAGATGCATTCCGCTGATATTGGCAATCCTGTTCAGTGCTGATATTTTGTTTGTGTATGGGTATGTCTGTGTTTACCAGTAATTCCTAGTCCTCAGTATATGCCGAATTGATAGGTAGTCAATTTCCCACATTTTTCTCCGCATCAAATGTAGCAGAAAGCTTTTAGAAACTTCAATATGTTGATCTAAGTTTGACAGAAACATGGTCTGTTTTTGTGTCCAATTTTGTATTTTTGGATTTTAGGGTGTCCAACATGTCGACTTCTTTATATTCTTTACAAAATTCAAAAATGTGTCTGTCTTGCTCTACAAAACATCATTCATGTACAAATTTTGTCCTACCAAAAAGGTATATACTTCTTGCTTGAATTAGACTGGCTCCTACTAAAGTTTGTGCAGCAAGATATACAACTTGGCCATTGGTTGGTGCGCAGCTGGCCAAATATAAGCGCAATTTTGTTCTCACTACAGACAAAAGTACAAATATACAGAACACTCACAAAGAAATTGCATAATTTTCGCACACTTGACTGAAAAATCTGGCAATCTCGAAATGTTTTGTGGTGTGAACAACAGACTCATCAAACTTTACCAAACTGCTGGTTGTTTCAAATTTGGGCCTTACAGACGAGGCCCTTCTGATATTTTCTTCCTCTGGGCGGATTTTTAGAGACTCTCTCGAACCGAAACTTAGGCAAAGAGTCAAACTGAACAGAAGATGTTCAACACTTGAAGGCTTAGGAAGAGAGCCTTTGTGTCCTGGGTCTTTGACTGAACTGAACTGAGGTCCCTGGAACTCTGGCCCTTTTTGAGGGTGAAACCAGGAATGCTGAAGCTTGGTGAAGATTCCTAAAATACATTCTCACACTAAAAGTATTTCCAAACACGGGAGAAGTCTGAACTCTGAAGGATGCAGCTGCTTGCAGGAAAACCCTTCCCTCATTTTCAAGGGACCTTCGAATGATTTTACAACACTCAGAAGAGAGGGGAGAACACCGGGGTTACAAATGAAATTTTTCCGGTCATTGTGCAGGACAACAGCCAACGTCTGGCTTTTGTTTTGGGGTGGAAATCAGCATGGATACCATACCATGATGCGCCAATTCAGGCAAGAAAATGAAAAAAAATGTGGCACAGGATTCTCCCAGAAGCCAGGTGGGGAAGACAATTCCCCACACTTGCCAAAACCTCCCCGTAATTTCATCCTTACTTCCTTTGCATAAAATATTGGGGATTCTTGGATAATGCATCCCAGAAGTCTTCTGGGTGGCAAGAAAAACATATGATGATCAATTGAAGACAATGGATAAGAAGGATAGATTTCCTTGCATTTTTGTGGAGCAAGTGTTTTTTTAACTTGAGGTTTTGCTGCTTCTGAAGTTTGTTAATACAAACCTGGCTGATTGCATTGCGCCATTTTTTCAGTTTGAGGAGTCAACATTTCTGAAAGACAAATGGCTCGTGTACTCACCATTTGAAGAACCTGAGCAGTGCCTGGTAATTAATTTCATAGTGCTATTGTACCTCCAACATGCTTATGTATATAAGTGGTTCTAGTCAAGAATTGCATTGCATGGGATTATCACAACACCAATCCTAATGCGTCTTGCAGTGGAATGATTGATTCGCGCTTTTTTTCTTTTCTGAAGATAAAAGAGGAAAAATGTATTTTCGTAGACTCAAAGACAATGCAACATTGTACAGATCCTTTGGGACTTTTCTCCCATGCTGAGGCCCTAGAAGCAAAGCACCAGTTCTTGGGATGGTCAATTGCTATTGGTCCATTTCCTTCTGTAGTTATGTATGTGAGTGGTTGGTTATTAATCATGTATTCTACGCATGTTTCTGGGTGATATGGAATTTTCACCTTGGAAGGGTATTCTGCCAAATGTTTGTGCAAAGCAGTTTTTTATGGAATGCATAAGTCTTTTATCATTTGTTACCTCAAACATAAGCATGAGTTAACTGGAATTTGTTGATCAAATTCAGATTTGCAGCTACTCATGCCTGAAGCATCTCAGCATCCACAGCATGCATGGAGTTTGTTGGAGAACAAACTCCATCCCAACTGCTCGTAGAGTACTACAAAAAAATAG